>CAUYQG010103838.1:0-24379 GCA_963574415.1 Tarsius wallacei
TGTGTGTGTGTGTGTGTGTGTGTGTGTGTGTGTGTGTGTGTGTGCTGAACATTATTCTAACCTCAGGGAAATAGGCATTAGCTCTCAGATCTTAAAACATTCAGGGCAATTCAAAAAGCATCCTACACATACATCATTAAAAAATTAAGCTCTTTAAGACTGGTTATATGTCGTTATATAACTTTAATTTGTACATCTTTGAGGCAAAATGTATGTCGTGCATATTTTGAAACATATATTAGTTCAAGAAATAGAAATATCTTGTGTCAAAAATACACTTTTAAATTAGGTAATTGTAAGACTGTATGTAAACGCATTTTAAATTTCATCGAAATTATAATCTGTCATGGAATCTGAAAAAAATAAAATAAATGTAATCAAAATTACTAAGTTAATAACTAGCCTAAATGCTCTCTGTGTAATAAAAATGCTGTATAGTTTTCAAAAAAACAAAACAAGAAAAGCATCATAATTCCACAGAAAGAGAAAGTTAAATGCTGTATGTTCTCAATTGTAAGGGGGAGCTAAATAATAGGTACACATGGACATAAAAAGAATGAAATAACAGACATTGGAGACTTGGAAAGGTGGGAGGGTACTGAGGCATGGCAAATTACTTATTGGGTACAGTGCACACTATTTGAGTGATGGTTACACTAAAGGCCCAGACTTCACCCGTACCCAATATATCCATGTAATAAAACTGCCTTGTACCTCATGAATCTATACAAATAAGTAGGTAAATCAAAAGCATGATAAGTAGATCTCTGAAAGGGTAAACTGAGGCAAGGTGGGCCAGTGCTGGAACTGTGGGAATAATGCAAGATAGCAACCAAGTAAGAAGTAGAGGGAAGTAAAGTTTATTATTTACCTTTCATAGATTGGAAAGGGGGAAGCAAGTGTAGCCCTTAGGGGCTAAGAACTGGGTATATTTAGGGGCTTTTGGGGGAAGGGGTTTTTGGTCCAGAGAGGTCTGGGCCAAAAGGAATGTCTGAGGCTGTAGGTCTTTGATGTTGATTGTAGCCACTTGAGTCTTAGATCTTGACAGACATTAGCATCTCATGCCCTCGGGTGGTGGGCTAGATGGAAGGAGACAAGGGGAGAGATTTTTCCTGCAAGAGACCTGTCAGACGTTTTCACTTCACAGGCGGTCTATTTTCATTTCTATGGCTTTGTCCTTGTTTTGCATCTGATGGAGATTTGCCAAGGGGGTGGGGTAGACTGCCAGCTTGACCTGTAGTCAAATGTCTGAACACTTCCTAAATCCTGCCTATTGGAAATATATCTATCTGTGTCTAACCTGTGCTAGATTCAAAGCATGTCAGTCTAAGCAAAAGTGGTTATGCTGAGGCAAAATGTGAACTAAGTTCATTCTAAATTTCCAAGGATCCCTCCTTTCAATCTCCCTCCCTTCCTCCTCTTTTCTCTCCTTACTAAGCAACCTCACACAGGATGAGAGTGAGGAAGGATAAGACAACTTTGAAAAGCTTTATTTAGCAGGATTGAAATAATTGATGATGTTTGAAATAGCATTCCAATTTACATCATCATCAAAGAGCCCAAGAGGACCACTGTCTCTTGCCTGCAGTTGTCAGGCAATGTGAGGACACTTTGGTGACTGTTCCTGATGTTGCTTCCTTCAGAGATTCTTTTTTAAATTGCTAGTCACATTTAAGTTAACAGGAAAATCTTCCATCTGCGTTTGGTCAACTCATCCACAATTACTGAACATATCATCTCCAAACATTGTCTCTTTCCAAGGTGTTGTCCTGGGAATGGACTCGAGGGGACATGCAGGTACAAGGCACTGAACAGATATGTCTTAATGGGTAAAGGAGTTGCAGCAAAGGTCTGAATGATCTCAATTCACTTGCTTGAAAGGTGCTGCCATTTTGGCTTTCTAGTAAAGTCTCTATGATCGACATGAAGGTGTGTATGTCCTTCAATATCATTTGAGAAAGGACTTGAGATGTTAGATACTTGAGGGGTATTCCCCTGTGACTTACTGGGTGTGAAGTGGTGAATTCTAGTACAGGACTGATTCTCAGTGTGTCTGCATTTGGTGATGGGGAGAACCTGCCACTTACATTTATGTTAGACCAGAACAAAGTAGCAAGTAAGAGTCTTATCTTATAAGCTTACAGCTAAAATTAGGTATTCCAGTTTTCAATGTGGCTAGACTCTGTGTGTGATCATATCTTTATATTTGAGAAAGAGAAAATAAAACCGCTTTTATTTGGATATTGTGTTTGGTCACATCACAAGGAAAAAATGTTAGTTGTCTCCCATGAAATAGCAGCTGGAAAACACTTGGTGGCAGCTGTTAATATAAATGATTCACTGTTAATTGATGACAGGGGTGCTCCTGAAACCAGCGTGCCAAGTAGAACGATGGTGTGATGGAAAGTGATAATATGATGATTATCTATTCCCCTCCCAACCTGTGGGTTCTAACAGCGAGGAGGCCCAGGCTCCCTGTGATTCGTCTATGAATCAGTCATGGACAGATGGTTACAGAACAATGTGTTCTGCGGCATTCATGTTCTGGGTAGAGATGTCACAGTTTTAATTTAATGACAATTTATTTCCTTTTAGATTCTGGTTTCAATCAGCATCCTTGAAATGACATATAATTGGCCAGAATGACTCAATATGAATGTTGGCTAGGTGACTCAAGTGTCCAGAGTGTGCTATCGGGTGGAAGAGAAGGAAGGTAGACAAGAAAACATTTAGCCAGCTGTAAAACTCATATAAGACTTCACATGAAATCACTTAGCTATATTTCAAAAGACTGTCTTTATATTTAGAATCATATTTTTAAAAATAATAATTAAGCATATTAATTTTTTATATGCAAGCATCTAAAATATTACACAATTTATGTTAGCGTCCTTAAATCTTTTTTTTTTAATTGGAGTCTCACTCTGTTGCCCAGGCTGGAGTGCAGTGGTACCCTCACGGTCACCCCAGCATCGACCCATGGGCTCTAGCCATCCTTCTACCTCAGACTTTAAAATAGACAGAACTATAGGCACTTGCTACTATGCCCGGCTAATTATTTTGATTTGTTGTGGGATCGAGGTCTTACCATGTTGCCCAGGCTGGTCTCGAACCCGTGCTCAGGCAGTCCTCTTACCTCTGCCTCCCAACTTGCTGGGATTACAGGCTTGAACCACTGTGCCTGGCCAATACCTTCCTTAAATTTTAACAGATACAGAGACTTAGGATAAGACCTTGGTTGGGGTCTTTTTCAACCTCTGAAAGATGAGACTCCGTCCTCTTGTCTGGGACTCTTACCTCCCCTCCCCTCCCACAACACACACACTGGGCCCATTACCTAAAAAGAGACTTCAATTGAAGGTGAAGTTCCCTATGTTCCACAGAACTGAAATACTAAACACAATTGTGGGGAAGGGTAGGATTCTTTACACTGGTAACTAACAGTTTAATGTCCATTTCCACCCTCAGACTGTGAGCTCATTTAGTTTGAGGACCACATACCAAGTTTTCATCATTGTGTCTCTGCATCTCTTATAAGAATGGGTCTGACACACAGTCGTCTTTGGAAGTGTATTCATAAGATCAAAGCACAGTTATATTAGAAAATTTGGCAAGATGCATCCTTGGAATCAATGAATACATAAATGCAAATAGAAAATAAATGACTCTGCAGAGCATGCCATGTTGTTGAGTCAACTTATAATTTTAATTTGTGGCCAGCAGGCAGCTTAAAAAATAAGCATTTGAACAGTATCATTTCCAGTTTTTGATGAAAATGCCTGAATGAAAATCTTAGCATTTTAACTGAAAAATAGAATCTCCTATACCTGAAGATGTTTTTATGGGATTCTCCCCTTTCCTCCACACAGAACTGTGCTCCCCTCATTTTCTCCTCCTGTAGGAAGCCTTCCCTACTGCTTCAGACAGGTTGCATCCTCCTTAATCTTAGCTACCCTGACAGACTACTCAGATGGGAAAAGCTGTGGATTATCTCAGGGTGTCAACTCCAAGATCTCCAGGGGCCCAGTAGATGGTATAAAATGTAAGTGAGGGCAGCTGCTCCTTATCTGTCTGAGAATTGCTTTGTGGATGTACAGGGCCAATGTCACAGATCTCTGATTCCTCAAGAAAAGTTAAAAATAAGAGTTAACTTAGCAGGCCTAGATTGTCCAAACCCTGAACATTTCAAAGTGAGGACTGGTCCTTGATCTGCCTGGAGTCACGATAGAGAGTCTATGTGAATAATGTGGTTTATTTTGTCAATTTGAATTTTTGGAGGCTCTGGAGACTAAATAACTAGGGTCCGCCACATTTGTGCCTATGTGGCAACCCCTAGTAAAAACTCTGGACACCAAGGCTCAAGTGTGCTTTCCTGGCTGACAATACTTCACATGCATTGCCTTACATCATTGCTGGAAAGATTAAACACCATTTGTATGACTTTGTAGGGAGAGGTAGAAGCTGATGTGCATTTCTTTTCTGGACTCTACCCTATGTGTCTTCTATCTTTGCTGACTTTAATTGGTATTGTTCATTATAATAAACCATGACTATAAATACAATGGCTTTTGTGAGAGCTTCTAGCAAATCATTGAACCTCAGGGTAATATTGGGATTCCTGACAATAATTTAAAAAAATTCTACATGAGATCAATACAACTTGTCCCGTGATTAGAATCAGCCCTTAAGCCACCTTTTTGTTATCTCTTATTCATAGTCTTAATTTGTTCTCCATTTCTTTATGGTGAATCCAAGAATAGTGAGCTCCATTGCCTTGTGCATTTTCCTTTTCCTCCCATTCTACACAGCTGCATCTCAGCCTGGGCAAAGCACAAAATATTAATATTAGTAGGTATTATGTAAATTAATATTAATAGGTACTGATCGATTGATTGTTTCATTTATCAGATAATGCAGGTATGTCAGCCTGACAGATTTTGGACTTCCCTCAAATTATAGGCATATTTTATTTGATCTGTAGGTGGCCCCTTGAAGTTGATTTGAAGTTTTCAGTTTATGACAGTTGTCAATTTCAATCATTTATTTGTTCACTATGCCAATACTCATTGAACATCTCCCAAGAACCAGGAGCTGGAATAATCTCTGGGAGTGAACAGTGAACATAAAAAAGTTGCCTACCCCCAGAAAGCCTCCATTCTAGAGGGGAGGACATAGACAATAAATAATTAAATAAGTGATGTTTTGCATGCTTGTAAGTGCTAAGGAAAAAATAGTAAGTTTGTTGGGTAGAGATAGAAATGCCAGACTGTGAGTCACATTTGAATAAGGACCTCTAGGAGGTAAGAGATGGAGTCATGGGTCCCTCTGGGTGGACAAAGGCTACAGACAAAAGTAAGAGCAAATGTGATGGAGCTTGATGGAAATTTTCTAGCTCATTTAAGAATGGCGAGGGACCAGTGATTGCAACTCAATGGGCTGGAGGGCAGAGGAAGTAGCAGGTGGTCAGAGAATTCAGAGTGAGGAGAGATAAGAGCACTCTGGGTCTAATTCAGGCTTTTGTAAAGAATTTGACTGCTTTTACCCTAAATGAGATGAGAGGACACGGGGGCTTTTGAGCAGAGCACGATGCAATCCTCATTGAACTATCACAGGAATTCTCTTCTTACAGTGCTTCTGTCATCAGAGTCAGGTATGTAACTGACTCTGCACCATCACACCTGTGCTGCTGTTTTTGAAACCAGGCTCACATCTCTAACTGACATTGCTTGCAGTCATTCCATTTTGCAACCTCAAGTTAGCAAAAGTGCAATACTGAGAGAGGCAAAGTTATATAGTGGGGAAAGAGAAGGTACTTGTCTTCTGGATTCTATTTCCCCTGAGTTTGTTTGTGTTTCTGTAACAAAATACTGAGACAGGGTAATTTATAAGCAATGAACATGTATTTCTTATGTTTCTGGAACCTGGAAAGTTCAAGATCAGGGTGCTGGCATATGTCTGGTGAGGATACCAGTCTTTGCTTCCAAGATGGTGCACTGAATGCTGCTTCCTCCAAAGGAGACAAGTGGTATGTCATCATATGGCAGAAAGGATGAAAAGACAAAACACTTATGAAACCTCACAAGAGCCTTACTTCCATTCAGAAGCAGGAGCCCTCATGACCTAATCACTTCCTAAAGGTTCTACTTCCTTATACTATTGCATTTTGGATTAAGTTTCAACCCGAATTTTGCAGGAGACACAAACGTTCAAGCCATAGCACTGTCTTAGAGCTTATAGTGGTGACTTTTGTCAGTCATCATGACTAGGCTATGGTGAAACATTATTCTGGGTGTGTCTATGAGGGTGTTTCTAGGTTAGATTAACATCTGAATTGGTTAAGATTGCCTTCCTCAACGTAGGTGATCCTCACCCAATCCTAAATAGAACAAGAAGACTGGCCTTCTCTTGAGTAAGAGAGAATTCTTCCTGCCCAACTGCCTGTGAATTGGGACACTGGGTTATTTTCTGTCTTCAGACTAAAACTGCACCATTGTTGCTCCTGGGTCGTAAGCTGAAGACTTATTAACTTATTGCCTCTGAAGTTCTTGGTACTTGACCATCTCCATTGACACATGTGTGTGTGTACACCCCCCCCCCACACTATACACATACATCATGTTGGTTATACTTCACTGGAAAACCTGACCAGTACAGAGTCCCCTCCTTATTTGTGGACTTTTCAAATTGAGGAGAAATTAGCTTGCTACCAGGACTTCAAGACTAAAAAAAAAAATTATACAAACAAAAAGTCACACAGAAAGCCTCATTACTATTTTATGTTCACACCCTTTAAATTAAAAGCTGGTAAACACATCACTGAGAGTTGATCCAATCTTGGTACAGTTTCTGGTCTCGCCAGTGTTATTTGGAGGCTTTAAAAGTCAGAAAAGGCTAAGGGTCAGGTGCCCTTGCCTTTGCCTTCCAACAATATGAAACTAAGCTGTGCAACCTTCTTCTGTAATCATATTTATCAGTCTCATAGAACTACAGTCAGTCTTCTGATGGGCTCTTCTCCTGGTATTTATTGGGTCATTGCTGGTAATAATTTAACCTCCCTTGGCACCCTGAACTTGGATGGTCCTTCCCACTCAACAGCCTCTGTGAAGTGACGATGGCACTGTTGAGGTGCCAGACCCCAACTGGACTTTCTCTGAGCTAAAGAGCCAGAGTAAAGCACAGGCTAAATCCATTTTACCATGATTACATATGACCTTCAATTGTCCTTTGCCCCTAGATTGACTATGGCAACCTCTGCCTTTTGTGCTCCAGTCACACTGATTTATTTCTATCTCTTGTGCCTCAGTGCCTTTGCACATGCTGATTATTTGTTTCTAGAACTCTCTTTGCCATCTTGCAATGGCTGGCTCCTTCTCAACATCACACCTCTTCTCAGATGTATAGCCCTCTCAAGACAGTCTTTTAGTATAAATTGTCCTAGACAGTCATTTTCTATCACATCACTCTTTTAGTTCTTTCATAGTATGTACCTCTATCTGAAAGTTATTGTGACTGTTTCTCTGCTGATTTCCTTTTTCCTCTAATTAGGAGACAAGACCCAAGGGTGAATAAGTTGTATGTGTTTTGTTCGGTGATGGGAATTCAGGTGATGGGAAATGTTTCTGGCTCCTAATAGGCTCTGATTTAAGATCTGTTAAATGAATGAATAAGACCATTGTTATTACACAAGTAATATTCATCATTTCTGCTGAATGGCTAATGTTGCTTTATGCAAACACCTGTTTAACTGTACTTCCCTTCAAATGAAGCAGCAATAAATATCCTTGTGCATTTATTATTTGTTGTTTTTGGAAAAATATATATTGGCTATATTCCTGAAGGTCGATTAGTATACCTTTCAGAGATTTTAAAGATTTTATCAGAAAGTCTTCAGAAAGTTAAGCCAATTTCCTTCCAGAAATGTTGGAGAGATTCTGTCTTCCAATGTCCTAAGCAAAATTGGAAAGTTTTAATATATTGACCTTTATAATGGAGTTTGAAAGTGTGGAAAAATGTTCTCCTTCTAAAGAGCTTCCCCAGATATAAGTATCAGAGGTCTATCAGCAACTAAAAAAGATTACAGTTGTCAAAATGTGTGTGCATATATCTGTAAGGGTGTGTGTGTGTGTGTGTGTGTGTGTGTGTGTGTGTGTGTGTGTATAGAGGTTAAGCTACTGCTCAGAGATACTTGGAAGCTATAGGTAGTGCCATGTTGACCTTGAGTGAACTTTCTTCAGGTAAGATGAGGAAGCTCTCATAGATTTTATATTCTTCTGAACTATCCCAAGGCTCAGGATTTGTTGCTAAGCACTCATTAGCCTGTAAAAGAAAGATAATTCAAAGGTCTCATCTTCATGAGCGTGTTTTCATGATGAACTGTGGATGAAGAAAAGTTTTTCCATGTTTAGGGGCATCTGGGAAAATATTTTAAAAACATGACATTTGGTTATTAAAAATTGAAATAAAAGTTTCTGGCAAAGTTAGGCAGGAACTAAAATTTGGCACAGAATTTGACATCTGGTGCAAATTTGAATTTTGATAATGATAGTGAGATATGTTAATAAAATATCATTTGTGCCCTCTTTAGAATACAGTTACACAAAATAGTACTGGCTTATTACAATTATGGTGCTTTAAAATGCACAGATTTAGTTGTTATAGTTCTTATGCTATTCTGACTAATAAAGGATACACTTACTGCTTTTTATGAGGATTAAATAAGAATTATTCATTTTTAAATTATTTTTCATTTTCAGGGATTTATTCTGCACAGAAAATAAGCCTACTCTGTATTTGAAGCATGCCACAAACACAAAAGGCTTGGTACTTCCAGCCTTTGATAAGCACTGAATGATTTTTAAATAGCATTGGCTCATTGCAAAACAGATGCAGGGGTTAGAAGCAGATGAACTGTTTTAAAATCCACATAATACGATATACTTGTACTGAATACTTACAATGTAAGTCCTTCATGTGTAAGGAAATATGCTAAACTCTTTATAGGAATTTGTCTGCTTTAATACTCACATCAGTCATAGAGGTGGAAACTCTTACTTTTCCCCATTTTACTGGTAAAGATACTGAGACTTAGAGAGGTGAAATACATTTTCTATATTTACACTATCATTGAGTCATAAAGCCAGTTCTTAAACAAGGCTCAAGTAAAGACTTGCCCAATTCCTTCTCCCTAAAAGAACAAAATAAGAAAAAGAAAATGAAAAATTATCTGTGGGAAGGTAATGAAAGTCTATTACCCCCAGGGCACAGGGCACAGGTAAAGACCTATTATCCCTGGAAAAATATAAAATAAGGGAGGGAAGGAAACCATTGAGGGAGGGAAGGAGACCATACTGGGCAAAAACATAATATATCTCTAACACTGAGAGTATTAGTTAGCTCAGGATACTATAACAAAATACCATAGGCTTGGTGTCTTAAATAACATAAATTTATTTTCTTACAGTTCTGGAGGCTGTAAAGTCCAAGATCAAGGTGCAGCATGGTCGGTGTATACAGAAAGCCATCTTCTCACTGTATCCTCACATATCAGAGAGAGAGAGAGAGAGAGAGAGAGAGAGAGAGACAGTGAGCTCTGGACTCTCTTTTCTTATAATGACAATAATCCTATCATTAAGGCTCTACTCATATGACCTAATCTCCTAATACCATGCCACAAGGAGTTAGGGCTTCAACATGAATTTGGGGGACACAAACATTCAGTCCATAACACTGAAAGAAAAAAAGAATGAGAAAGCCCAACTTTGAAACTTGAGAACAAATAGAATGTCTAAATCTGAGGTTAGACCAAAACAACAAGGAATCTCCTCATCCCCAACTACAAGGGGTAACAAGCAGGCATAGTTACTTTCTCTTACTGTTGGGGAAGAGGCCAGAGAATGGAGAGAGACACTCTGAGCTGTGGGTGCACAGAGAGTGCCTACAGCTTAGGATGGAGCATGAACATTGAGAGAAAAATCCTTTGGCAAGCCTATTTCCACACTAAGGTAACACCCTAAGAATTTAAAGCCAGTGAAAACCATAGCAACAGGTAAGCCCAAACCTGACTCAACTTCTGATTAGATTGACTCAACTAAACTTCAAGTAGCAGAGGAAATGTGCTCATTTGTAAGTATAGATGACAATTATCTGAGTTTCTGCTGTCTCACAAATGATGTCTAGCTTTCAACAAAAAATGATAAGACATAGAAAAAAACAAAACAAAACAAAACAACAACAAATACAAACAAATAAAGCAACTCCCTATAGAGACAAACCAATCAGTGAAATGAGACTTGGAGTTTACTTAGATGTTGGAATTATAAAAGAATTAAAAATAGCTATTAATGTATTAAACTCCTTGGGCCATGCTATCCTCTCTGCTAAAGAGTACCCTGATCCATCGACTCAAGAAGACATGGGGAGAAGTTTCCAGGAAAAATTCTAAAGAATTTCAAGTTCTTTGCCACAAATGCAAGGAACTGAGCAGGAATCCACTCATCAAGGTGGGGAGCTCCAAGTTGGAGAAGAACTGCCAGAGAGCCCAGATGAGACAGCGGATGCAGAGAAAGGGCATCGTTCCCTTCCTGGACACGTTTCTCACTGAACTGCTGATTCTGGACTCTTAGATGGAGAATATGTGGATGAAAATGTGATCAACATGAAGAAGATGAGGAAAGATACCGAGTTTTCCATAAGATGCAGCTGTTCCAGGTGGCTGCATAAAACTACTATCTTCAACCTGAGGAGTAATTTTGGTTCTGGTTTAACTCTGTGGAGTGGCTCAGTGAGAATGAGAGACACAACTTGTCCTCCCAGTTGGAGCCCCCATCTCAGTAGACCAGCAACACCCATTCAGCACCTATAGGTCCATCAACCTCACACAGCCACTGGAGCCACCATGCCCTGCTGTACTCATACCTACAGCAGTCCATCTAACTCAAAGCCAACACAAAGTCTCCACAGTCCAGCCCTAGTCTCCTCATCACTCCTGGAACCCCAAGAGTCCTGTACCTCAGTTTTACCTTCAGCAGCATGGGTGTCCCTCTCCCAAACCTAGGTTGCCACCCAGAGCCCAGGACCGGGCATCCAGAGCCATCTCCATGTGCATCAGCCAAGCTGCTCCTGGGTCATACTCTGGGAACTTAGTGGTCCTCGTCCAATCCTCGCAGTCCAATGAGGCCAGCAGGTACTCAACTGTCAGGCACACACTGCAGGGACACAGCAAGAGCTAGAGGACATGGTGACAACAGTCATTGGCTCCAATATCCTCATGGGGGGTGTTCAGCACCTGCTACATTCAGGGCCCCATCAAGATGTGGACCAGGACACTGCACCATCCTTGTCTTAAAGAGCAGGCCCCAGGGGACCCCTTCAAATGATTTACTGCTCAGGTCCCAAGGGTCTTGCTGCTGAAGACCAACTGCTTCTGCTGTAAGGATCAGGCCTTGAAACCTCTGCAGGTGAGACAGGTGTATGTGAGGCAGGCACCTGTAACCTGGCACATTAGGGACCATCACCCCCACAGGAGGCACCATGGCATCTCCACTTGAGGCACACCTGTAGAAGTTAAATCTGCCCTGAATAGAAGGATCTGGCCCAGAGCCTGGCGTCCTACCAGAAGACCCTCCAACCAGAAGCTGGAAACGGTTCCCGTAAAGGGCCAGGAGTGAGCATATTTAGCTTTGCCAACTGGTCTCTGTCTATTGATTAAACTTTGCCCTGATCTGGTAACAGTAGCTTTCCACAGACAACCTGTGAGTGAAGAGACACGACTGTACTCCCATAGAAATTCACTTTAGGACACAGAAAATTCTAATTTCAAAGCGTAATGAAATTTTGTTGTTTTGAAAAAGAAAATTATGAATAAAGTCTGTAGTAGTAAAGATGGACAACATGTATGAACATATAGATAATTTAAACAGAATATGGAAACTATATTAAGAGCTAAACATATATAGAGAGATATTTTAAAAAGGCAGACAGGTGAAGAATGCCTTCAACAATTTCATCATTAGGCTTATATGACCAGAAAAAGATCAGAGAACTTGAAGCTAGACCAATGGAAGTTAATCACACTGAAACATGAATAGGAAAAAAGAGAGGGGCACAGATCAGAGTATCTAAGAGATGTGCAACAAAAGACATATTTACAAAATGGCTTAGAACCAAAATAAAAATAACTAGAAGAAAAGACAGACTACATATGAAGCAATGTTAAACATGACATCAGACTTCTCATCAGCAACTAGGCAGACCAGAAAACAATGGCTTGATGTCTAAAATGACTGGGGATGGGGAATGACAGATGAAGATGTCAATTCCAAAATTATACGTGCAGATAAGGTATATGTATATATATATAGCTTTATCTGTATAATGACCATTTGTATACCTAACCCTGAATTGTACCCCATATCTTTAAAATAAAAATTAATTTAAAAAATATATATTTAATTTAAAAAATATGTATATATTTTAATTAATTAATTTTTATTTTACAGATATGGGGTACAATTCAGGGTTGGGTATACAAATGGTCATTATACAGGTAAAGTTTGGGCCTCATTTTGGTCCCCACTTCACCTGGTTTGAATCAGTTACCCTTATTGATGAAGTGGGTCCCACCTCCCTCCCCTGGCAGTTTCCCACTGCTGCCAATCCATTTCTTGTAGTATTATGATAATTGTTCAGGGTCAGCTTATGAGTGAGAACATGTGGTACTCAGTTATTTGTTTCTGTGATAGATCACTGAGTATTAGAGACTCTAAATCCATCCAAGTTGCTGAGATGTTCATAATTTTGTTCTTCTTGATGGCTGCATAATAGTTCATGTATAGGTGCTGCATTATTTTTATCGTCTACTTTCGATGGGCATATGGTGGGTTCCATGTTTTTGCTATTGTGATAACATCTAAAAGCATAAAAAATGGCCCCCTAAGCCATATAATATTAACATGTCATCAATACAAGAAATGTTAAAGGAAGTTCTTCAGTTAGAAGAAATAAGATAAAAGAGACAAACTTGCATTTACACAAAGAAATGAAGACCCATGGTAACAAGTAAAAGAAAGGCTAATATTAAAGAGCTTTGTTCATTTTAATTATGCGAAACAGTAATTTACCGTCTAAATCAAAATTATTAGCAATGCATTGTGGACTTATAGTATATATAAAAGTAAAGTGAGAGTCAAAACCATGAAAGCTGAGAGGAAAGAATCGGGACTGTACTATTGTTTGATTTTTACACATGTGAAGCAGTATATTTAAAGGAGGTCTGCAGTTAAATAAATATGTGTATTGTCAACTTTATGGAAAGCATAAAAATAATGTTTAAAAGAGATGCAGATAGAGAGCCAATAGTGAAGATTAACATATACGTATATCTATTAAAATAAAATAAAATTTTATGTAAGAGTAGACAAAAATGAGGAAGAAAGAAACAAATAAGAGATACAAATAGAATTTGCATAGCAAGATGGCAAAGTTTAAGTAAATTTTTATCCATAATTACAAAACATGTAAATGGTCTGAACATACAAATTAAATGAAAGATTTTCAGATTGGGTTAAAAAGCAATTATTTGCTATTTATAAGAAACCCAATTTAAATATACAGGTTTAGATAGATTATGATCAAAAGAACAAAAACAAAAAATACAATGAAAATACTAGTGAAATGAAAGCAAGGGCAGCAATATTAATATCAAAGTGAAATTCTGAAGGAAAATTTCCAGAGGTAATTAGATAATGATAATGGTTTTAATTCACCAAGAAGACGTAATAATATTAAATGAGAATACCTTTAAAAACTGACTTTGAATATACATACAGAGTCAATAATAAAACTGAAAAGAGAAATAATTAAAGGAATGCAAAAGTCTAGAGCAATAGTTGCAGACTTAATACTTCTCTTCCAGCTATTGATAGAAAACATAAAAGGAAAATTAGTAATGATTTAGAAGACCTGAGACTACTATCAACCACATGGACGTAATTGATACTTATTTAATATTCCACTCAGCAACAGTAAGATACTCATTTTTTTTAAGCACAAGTGAAACATTCATCAAGATAAACCATATTTTGGGAAAGAATGCATGCCTCAACATCCCATGTGAATATAGAATCTAAAAGCCCCCACAAAGGAGTAGCCAACAGAATCTAGAAATGTATAAAAATGGTAATACATCATAACCAAGGTGGCTATACCCAGGAGTACAGACTTGTTTCAACACTCAAAAATCAATCACTGTAATTTATCATACCAAAGAAGAAAACTGATTTGATTATATAAACAGAATTAAAAACAATCTGTTCATGATTTTACAAATTCTACAATGTAGGAGTAGAAAAGGAGTCCCATAGTCTCATAAAAGGCACTTAAAATAACCTATAGCTAACACTGACCATAAAGTGAAAGACCGACGCTCTTCTCCTAAAATTCAGAAAAAGCAAGAAAATCCGCTCATCACTACTATTCAACATCACATTGGAGGACTTGGTACAATGAGGCAAGAAAGAGAAATAGCACACTTAATGGAAAGAAAGGGGAAAAAAACTTCACAAAAAGCCTAATTTTCTGTGCAGACAATACCAAAGAATCTCAAAAAAGCTACTGAACTTGTAAACGAGTTTAACTTGGTCAGAGTATACAAGGTCAGTATAAAAAGATCAAGTATATTGCTTTATTCTGGCAATGAATATTAAAAATTAAATTTAGACAGTCCCTTTTACAATAGCACAAGATTGTGAAATTTAAAAAAAACAAATCTAAAAACTATGAATAGGTTTGGTAAGCTGAAATCCTTAAAACATTAATGAAAAACTAAAACCCTAAAAATATTGAGTTATATAACATGCTCATAGATATTTGAGATGCCAATTCTTTCTCAAATATTCTAAAGGTTCAATGCAATAATAATCAATACATTAGCAACGTTTTCTGAGATATTGGCAAAATGGATTTATAATTTATACTAAAAGGCAAAAAAATAGAATAGTCAAAATATTTTTTATAAAAATAATAAAGTTAGAGATCTCACACTACCTGATTTTTAGACTTACTATGTAGCTATAATAATTAAGACAGTATTATTTGCAAAATAAAGCACACTTTGGACAGTAGAACAAAATAGAGTTGAGAGATGACTTACACATTAGGGTCAATTGATTTTTCTCAAAGCTCCAAGAGCAATTCAATGGTCTTCTCAATAAATGGTTTTAGAATAATTATTCTAAAAAATTGAAAAAAATGTAGCTCAGCCCTTACCTTACACCATATAAAAACTCAAAATGGATCATAGATTCAAATGTAAAGTGTAGAAATAGAAAACTTCTAGGAAGAAATATAGGAAAAATATTTTTAGATTAGGCAATTTTAAAAATACATGACAACAAAATATTAAAAATATAAATAGGGCTTCATTATATTTTTTAAAATTCTGCTTTTCTAAAGGCTTTATTAAATAATGATCAGATGATACTGACTAGGAAAAAATGTTTATAAGACACACATATGACAAAAGGCTTGTATTAAAATATTTATAAGGCAAATAATAAGAAAACAACACAATTTTATTTATTTTATTTTTTTATTTTTTGAGTTGGAGTCTCTGTCGCCCAGGCTAGAGGGCAGTGGCACGTTCCTGGCCACCACAGCCTTGACTTGCTGGGCTCAGGGGATCCTTCTGCTTCAACCTTCCAAGTAGCTAGAACTACAGGCACGCGCCACCATGCTCGGCTAAAACAACTTGATTTTAAAAGGAGAAAAATACTCGAGTAGACATTTTGCCAAAGAAGATATATGGATATACTGATCAATGTTCACAAATAAGCATATGAAAAGATGTTCAAAGTCCTTGATCACTAGGGAAATAAAAATAATTTCATAATGAGATAACCACTATGCACCTATTAGAGTGGCTACTATTTTTTAAAAATTGTACATAGCAAGGGCTGCCTATGGATGCAGCATACATTGCTAGTGAGAATGCAAAATGGAACTTAGGGAAGCAGTCGGGCAGTTTCTTATAAAATTAAGCATATACTCACCATGTAATCCATCACCTGGAATCCTAAGTGTTTACCCACAAAAAGTAAAAGAAATAACATTTTAAGTTCACTCTAAAACTAATAGTCACCAAAAATGAAAATATCACAAATGAGTACATCTGTGTGTATGTGTGATGTGTGTGATGGTTGATGCTTTTCATTGCTTGCCTGTAGCTGAAGTTCAGTTTTTGCCTGAAGGAATGATCTTTAAACTCTCCCACGCAGAAGTTTCCTTGTAAAAAAATTTCTGGCCTGAAGCCTCAGAAGTAACTCAGCTGCCTTGTGATTATATTCCATCCTTTGAGATTTAGGCTATTTTCTTTTGTATTACTCTGAAATCCAAGGAAAACTTGGTCTCAGTTTTCCTTGCAAATGAGAGCTTCTGGGCATATGGTTAACTTCTAAAGCTGAGTTTGGTGGCCAGAGGCCAGATTTGGCATGCAGAGGCTGACATTTTTCTTCATTTTCTTTGAAACAAGCTACATTTCATTGCTACTTTGTTAGAATAATCAATGCTACCTAATACTCCAATGTCCTAAACAAGACCAGAATGGATTGGAAAAGTCAGGGATTGTTAGATGAAGCAAAAGACAGGCGATGTAATCTCCTAATCATTGTTTCCATCTTGTCCTAAGTATTTAGTTTCAGGGCTTATTCTCATCTCCCTGTGCTATAGATTACAAATTTCTATCTGAAGTAGAAAGAATAAAAGCATCAGTTAGCTAGCTAGGAATATTCCTGGTATGGAGATTCTGGGAAACTAGTTATACACATGGTGCCTTTGTTCATTGAGGAAGACTTACGGGTGAGCTTCTTCTGTATCCCCATAATTGCCTTCAGAAAATCACGAACCTGAGCATGATGACATTTTGGGGTGGCTGCATGGCTGAATGACTCAATATTTTCTGTCACTTGACCTAACGTAGAATTTGGGGCACTTGAGTCTTCTTCTTTCTTTAAACTCTTCACTACATCTCAGTGACATTAATCACTTTCGATTCCGATCCTAGTTCTTTGACTGCTCATTGTCAGATCTCAGAAAATCTCAAGGACAATGTACATAGTAGTTTTGGAGAAACTGGAGGCTGAGAAAATCATCTCTACTAATTTTACTCTTGAAACCCCCCACTTAGGATTCAAATTCTAAGAAGATTCCGATGGGTTTGGCTTGAGTCACATACTTATCTCCAATGATGGTTTCACCAAGGCTAAATGCAATTGAGTAGAGAGAGAATGAAAGTTGATTCCTTTGAAGGAAATTAGAGGTTCTACTTCCAAGAACATGGATAAAGATATGCGTAGAAAGAAAAAAAAAAAAAAAGAAGTGGGTTGTTTCTAGTCTACATTGGATTACCAACATTTGAGAATTATTTACTTTTCATACAAAGCCGAATACATTCTCTCTAAAAAAATATATCCCCTGCAGGAAATATGTAGAACTATACTTGAAGAGTCTGGGAACTCACTGAGCATGGCCCTGCCATAATGAGCAATTTTTACTAATGTATTAATAGCAGTTGTGGTGATATTGAATTACTGTGGTATTTTATTTTTTCTATAAATTTCTTTGGGGTTTGGATTTAAAAAAGGATGTGTGTTATCTGACATTCGTAGTATGACTAAATCAATAAATAAGCAAACAATACAAAAAAACCTCTTATTTATTTAAACACTAGAAACAAAACTCGAAGATCATGGCAGCTTTACAAATCTCCGATCTTTGCTACTGAGCAGATTTGGGTTTCCTGACTCATTGCAACCAGCAAGAACACATACCATGGGGATCCATAGGGTTTTTCAATATGAAAAAGTTAGAAAAGACAAATTTTAGAATTTAGGGTTGTGTTAAGTACTTTTGGGAGTGTTAAAAGGGTTGAGGCTTTGATCTAGACGAGATGCTCTCAGAAAGTGAAGGTAGTTAGTTCTATGAGAGGTCATCTCAGTAGGTTCTGCGTTTCTTTGAATGAAGAAGTCACATATTCTAGGTCAATAGGAAAAGACAGGTATCTCAGGAAATTTAGAACATATTTTAGTCAAACCGAAAGCAGTTTTCCATGTATCTCTCTCAGGTTGGAATGCATGTAGACTGTTAAATATTATCTTTCACTGGGCACACACTTTTTCACTTTTGTCAGAACTCTGATGCATATTTTGATGACATCAAATTATAATCACCTTCTTGAATAACACATTCTGTTTGATAAATCTCATAGAATGTTTTTATATTTTTCATTCTTTCCTTAATGGTGCAGTGGACATAGAACATATTCTGAAATATCTTGTATTTTCAGGATTGAGCTGAAAGAAGTTATCAGCTACATGAATGTTTCTATTGAATTTCTTACAATTTCTTTTTTTGTTGTTTTATAAAGATAATGGTAAGCCTGATCTCTGAAAGTACAAGATATTTCTTTAATTTATTTATCTGGAACCAATAAAAATCAATTTGTATTTTAAATATAAAGCCACCTTCTTCTTTGTATTAATTATCTATTGTGTTACAAAACTTAATGGTGTAGAATACCAGACATTTATTATCTCACAGTTTTTGAGGACAACATAACTAGGAGTCTCTGAGATAGGGGATCTAAGAGGCTGCAATGAAGGTGTCTGCTGGGCTCCAGTCACCAGAAGTCTCAGTCAGAGAGGAGCTGTGGATAGAGCTCAGGTCATCACTGGCTTCTGGGTAAAGTCATCCATTTCTTACTAGATTTTTCTAACTCTCAGCACAGCAGTTGGCCTCTCTCAAAGCAAATGAGAGAGCAAGATAAGGTGAGTAGGAAAAAGCTATAGTCTTTTTGCCACCTAATTTTGGAAGTGACATCTCATCACTTTTGCCATGTTAAAAGTCAGTCACCAGGTCAAGTCTACACTGAAGGGGGTGAGGTTTCTTAAGAATGTATATATCAGAAGACACTGGTCTTTGGGGCCTTCTTAGAGATTGTCTGCCACACCCTTTAAGAATGAGAGTGTGAGAATCTCAGTGACCCAGTAATTTTGCTTCTGTATAAGTAGTGAGTTCATATCTAGTTTCTTAGTTGCCATGAGAGAGAACATCCCTTCAACTGAAAACAAACAAAACATGGTGGCCATCTGAGAACTCCTTGGGAAATGACTCTCTCTCCTCTTTCTTTTTGTGCACCTACAGAATGGCAGACTGTCAGATAGTCTCAGCACATGGACAGAATCATGTTCCATTTACTTACCGTACACTATACCAGTCAAATTGGAAAGGACCCCTTGTCTTTGGGACTTATTGGTGTGCGTGTGTTTCTCCTATTAGATTCTGAATCTAATAGGGGCATGGAGGATACATTTTCAGTTTTATCTTCAAATTATTCTGGGGCATACTTTTCCTGAAATATCAGATAAAGAAACTGTGAATGATGATGTAATAATTGTGACCCTTCATGTATCTACCACTTGTCAGAAATATGCCAGTTTTGATCAAAGCTCGGTGAGAATTTTAAGAGGCAGCCCAGAAGCAAAGCCACATCTTGGGGTCCTGGCAAGTAGAGGTCACATAGCCTATTACGGTGAAGGTCCTTCAAAGATCTTGGAATCAATAGTTAACTTTAATTTAACTCATATTGCTGTAGAGTCATGTTTTACCCCAATTCCCTCTTACTCCTTACCAAATAAGTTAGTGGATTAACATCAGACCTGTTCCCTGCTAGCACATTCTAGATATCGCAGGGACTGCAAGAACCCTATAAAGTGCAGTGGTTGCCCACTAGGAACTCACAGCCTAATTAGAGAGTTGAAATATTAGAATTAAGATTGCATTTAACAGTGATTAGTAGACAATCTGGCAAATCAAACATTTCACAAGTAAGAATGTGCCAAAGTTCATCAGCAGTATGAGATGGTTGAGATCAGTATGGTGGGTCCAAGATGTCACAGGGGATGCAGATTCCTTTTTAGCTTTCTTCTTGTCCATCAGTAGTTTATCCTGTTGTTGCCTATCCTACCATGAGCTTAATCCATTGTTTATTTCCTCAGTCACAGGATGATCACTCTACCCCAAACATCACATCCACAGCCCAAAAGGGAGGAGGAAATGCCAAGGTTAAAAACAAAGCCAGCTGACACGGTCATCCTTTTTAAAAAAGTGTTGTAGGGTACATGTGAGGAGTTGAGGAGTTACTATGTGATTAAATTACGTGCAGGTGAGGTTTGGGCTTCTAGCGGGTCCTCTCTCCTCCTAATAATGGACCTGGTACCCAGTGTGTGGTTGTGTGCCCCTTATCCCTCCTCTTCCCTTTCTCTTTCCCTTCCTCCCCTAGCAGCATCCAGCATCAGTTGTTCCCATCTTTGTGCTCATGTGACCAGTGATCAGGGTCCGCTTATGAATATTCAGTTCTTTGTTTCTGTGATAGTTCATTTAGTATGATAGTCTACAGGTGGATCCAGGTTGCTTCAAAGGACACGATTTTGTTCTTCTTTATGGCTGTGTAATATTCCATCATATATAGGTACCACATATTCTTTATTCAGTTTACTTTTGATGGGCATCTGAGTTGGTTCTATGTTTTTGCTTTTGTGAATAGTGTTGCAGTGAACATATGTGTGCAGGTGTCTTTTTGGTAGAGCAATTTATATTCCTCTGGTTATATTTCCAGAGGTGGGATTGCTGGATTGTATGTTAGCTCAATTTTCAACTGAGCGTATTGTTTGTTTTTTTCTTGTCAATTTGTTTGAGTTCCTTGCAGATCCTTGATGTTAGACCTTTGTCAGATGCATAGCTTGCAATTTTTTCCCCCATTCCATGGGTTTTCTCTTTACTCTTTCAATTTTTTCTTTCCTGTGCAAAAACTGTTTAGTTTGATAAGGTCTCACTTGTCAATCTTAGTTTTTGCTGCATTTGCTTTTGGGAACTTTGCTGTGAATCCATTGCCTACTCTTATTTCCAGGTGGGTGTTCCCTAAGTTTTCTTCTAAAGTTCTTATAGTTTGAGGTTTCACATTTAGGTTCTTAATCCATTTTGAGTTAATTTTTTATATATAGTGATAGGTAGGGGTCCAGTTTCATTTTTCTGCATGCATTTAGCCACTTTTCCCAGTACCATTTGCTAAATATGGCTTCTTTCCCCCAGTGTTTGTTTTCATCAGCTTTATCACTAATGAGTTGGTTGAAGGCAACATGGTCATCCTTTAAGGAGCTCCCGGTAAACTCCAAACCACATTTACTCATATTCATTTGGTCAAAACTTTGTTATGGACATTATTAGCTGCAGATAGTCTGGGAAATATAATTTTTAGTCTGAAATAAATGTAGAATTATCAAGTAGGAAAGACTAAATTTGGGAAGAGCACTAAAGGTTCTTTGTTGAACACAAAACCAGAAAAGCAAGGTTGTGACTAGTGACAGGCAGCAAACACAAAGTTACCCACAAGACATTCAGAGTATAATGACTCCAAAGAGAGGTTATTGGGTTTGACATATTCTATGGAAATCTGTCCCTATGAGAAGCTCCTGCAACTGATGCTGGAGAACAGAGACTTTTTTTGTGGTTGTTAGAACTGGTTGTGATTAGCTTCTTGCCTCGAGTAACGAAGGAGACGTGAAATGGTGGTATTCCATTGTTAGAAAACTGAGCATTCCAATTATATCTTCTTTTTACTCACATGAAAACTTCCTTAGTTAACTTTCAGTTATTTACTGTCATCACACAGACCAAATCCTCTTAGATACTTTTTTAGCAGTAAGTAGGATTAAACCTTAGCTGCACTCTAGAATCCTATCAAGAGTTTTTAGAAATTCACTCCAGAGACATGTGTCATTATGTGAATATCATAGAGTGCACTGACACAAACCTAGATTGGTGTAGTCTACGATTTGACTAGGCTATATGACAGCCTATTGCTCCAACTACCGTTGTATATGCAGTCTGTTGTTGACTAAAACATGGGTATGAATGAATGACTAAAGTTTTGTTGGAACACAGCCATAAATAATTTGTAGCTACTTTTGCCTGACAAGGGCAAAGCTGAGTAGTTGAGACAGAGAGATTATGGCTATTAGTACCTAAGATATTAACTCTCTGCATCCTTCCAGAAAAAGTTTTCCAATTCCTGCTCTAGATCATAGAACTATAGTCTATTAGAAGTCATCTGAAACATTTCAATTTAATCAATGCTACCCTCTCATTTTGCAGATATAGAGAGGATTTACCCAAAGTCCCACTTGGGAAGGCCATGACCTTTAGACCAGATGTCCTCTAATTGTATCACATGTACCTGTGTACAATGCACATGGTTTTCCCTATTATTAACATAGTGTGTTAGTAAGATACACTTGTGGTAACAAATGAGCCAATATCTGCATGTTGTTATTAACTAAAGTGACTTCTTTATTTAGATTTCTTTGACTTTTACCTAAATTCCTGTTTTTGTTGCTGGATCTCATCTAGGATACATTACATTTGGTCATAATCTCTCCTTAGGCTCCTCTGGGCTGTGATAGTTTCTCTGGCATTGTTTTTTTATAACTTTGGCAGTTTTGAGGTTTATTGGCAAGGAATTTTATAAAATATTCCTTAATTTGGATTTGTCTGATGTTTTTGTTATGATTTTTTGGGAGTTATGGATGGGTTTGGGAGGAAGTAAAATAAAATTTTCATCACATTATGCCAAGGATATATAAATATTATCAACATGACTTAGCACTGTTGATGGTGACCTTGATTATCTGGCTAATGTGGTATTTATCAGAATTCTCTATCATAAGGTAACTATTTTTTTCCCTTCTTTCCATACTGTCCTCTTTGGAAGAAATTCATACGAACAGCTCACACTTAAAGAGTAAGGAATTATGCTATACCTTGGATTTACACAAATTGTTCCTCTGAAGGAGAGATGTGTCGCTTCTCCCTCATTCATTTTTGAAATAATTTATTTATATTAGTATAGACTTGTGGATATCTGCATTTTAACATTTATTAAGTCATCAAGCATCTATAGAGCATGATTTCTGAGCCAAGCACTATTCCCAGGGGAAGAAATAAAATAGTGACCCAGAAAATAGCACCTGACCTCAAAGAACTGAGGCTATTGGTCCCAGTATCAAAAAATCAAATCTAGGACAGAGAATGATAGTCATATTGAGCACAGGATGCTGTGTGCAGGTATATTGGAATCACATGCTGTTATTAACTCACTTATTATTTACAATTGCCTTGTGAGATGGGTATTATTGTCATATCCATTTGTGGATTAGGAAATGGGGCACAGTAGACAGGATAAAGTCAGTCCTGGCATTAAGTTGTCTCTCATGTGTGTTGCTGTAGGTAAGGAAAGGATCCCACAAAAGATTTGTGTGATCCATTCTTGGGGGTAGAAGGGCTAGACCAGAAACCCTTTTAGGAAGTACTTACAACCCAGCTGAAACAAATTCTGACCTGACAATTGTGATATGTCTTAATCATGGTTCTCTTGAGAAGACTGGGGGTCAGGGTTGGAAACCTTCCTTTAAGTTACAGAGGATAAGAGGAAGTTGGGTTATTTGACTGCAGTATTTAGGACTTTTCTTCCTGCCAGTCTGTCCCAAGAGACCTTTTTGGAATAAAAATTTCTGCCTCCTCTTGTCAGTTGCTGATAGGCTATCTCCTGGGTCCCCTTTTCTCTGTCTTCCTAACAACCTGTCTGGGAATTGATGACAAATGCAAAAGAGGTAATGCTCCTAGACTACTAGTCACAGGAAACATTTTCAAAAGAATGTCTGTGCCTCTATGTTCCTTTTGTCTATGGCTGCCTTCAAAATCTGAGGAAAGTCTTGAGATGGCTCTGAAAACTACAGTATAGTAAAGTTAGAAAAGAAAAAAAGAAGGTAAGAGATTTAACACTTTTCTCTCTTGCCGCTGTTGCCAAGATGCTGAACATCTCTGCCACCCATTCTCTGATGGGTCTGACTGCAGAGTTGCAGATCACACCTGCTGGAGTTCAGCTCCAGGAGAGAGTCAGGGCTTGAGGCAGGGGAATTGGGAAGCAGAGGAAAAGAAAAGACAAAAATGACAGAAATCCTCTTCCTGGGGAGAGCTCAAGGCTCTTTCCAATTTTATTTATTTTTCACAAGCTTATATAGGTTTTCCATCTAGTCCTGCACTCATAAAATGTATCTTATTTTGCCAGCCAGACACCTATGTATCTCTTTTTCCAGACACAACAAGGTTGACCTTTTGCTACTCGGTTCCTCCCCTGCTGACTCCAAGCCATTCGTGTTTTTCAATCCAAGAGCAAGAACTAGACAGCAGTTACTACCTCAACCACAGATGGAGTTTTTCTTAAGCATTTGTGAACATCCTGTTTTCCTCCTTAACTTTCTTATATCTATTT
>CAUYQG010103841.1:0-10365 GCA_963574415.1 Tarsius wallacei
TAGAGCATATGTGTTGCCCAGCAAGCAGATTCAGAAAAAAAATTAAAAATTAAAAAAATTTGAAACAGTTGGGCTCGGTGGCTCAGCCTGTAATCCCGTGCTTTGGGAGGCTGAGGTGAGTGGATTGCCTGAGCCTGAGGGTTCGAGACCCGTCCGGGCAAATTGGCGAGACCTCATCTCCACAATAAATCAAAAACTAGCCGGGCATGGTAGCTAGCGTGCGCCTGTAGTTCCAGCTACTTGGGAGGCTGAGGCGGAAGGATCTCTGGAGCCCAGCAGGTTGAGGCTGCAGTGGCCGGGAGCCGCCACTGCACTCCAGTCTGGGCGACAGAGTGAGACTCCAACTCAAAAAAAAAAAAAATTTGAAACATAGATATTGTATGATGTTGAACGCCTATGTGTCTGGGTGGATGAATGTTATAGGCATAGTGCAAAGCTATTATTTATTAGTTTATTAGGCTGATGACTGTCACTGTGTTAGTCTTCACTTATGTTAAAACATCTGCCCAAAGCTCCTCGTCATTGCTAGAAAGTTTTAAATGAGCCACCTTGTAACCACAGAGGAAATATATATTCTCTTCAGTGGTCTTTCGCCAAAATTGACAGTGTCTAGGCCTGCAGAATTTGTAGGAAACACTGACTTTTAGGAAAATGGAAGACCGGGCATGATGGCTCAAGCCTATAATCCCAGCACTTTGGGAGGCCAAGGCGAGAGAATTGCCTAAGCTCAAGGGTTTGAGACCAGCCTGGGCAACTTGGCGAGACCTCATCTCTACAATAAAAAGCAAAAGTTAAGCCGGTTGTGGTAGCGTGCACCTGTAGTTCCACGCTGAGTATCCTCCCACCTGAGGAAGGCTGAGGTGAGAGGATCGCCTGAGCTTAGCAGGTTGAGCAAGCCACTACCCTCCAGCCTGGGTGACAGAGTGAGACTCCAACTCCAAAGAAAAGGAAATGGAAGGGAGAGTGTCTGTCGGATAAAACAGCTCCCAGACCAGCACCAACCAGACAAAGTCTGCTGTCTGAGCCATCAGATGCTGGGGGGTGTGCTCCAGAGGTGCAGATTCCTTTAGACTACAGGGCAATGTTGCCAACATTTTTTTGAAAGACAGTGTAAAGGCTACTGATAGGCAAGAGCCCTGTGTTCTTATCTCAGCTCTGCCATTGATTACAAGGGATCTTTGGATGTCAGTTTCCTCATCTGTAAAATAAGGGAGATGTGCTTCTGTGATCTTTGGGTGCCTTCCAACCCCAACATTATTGGAGCTGTGCTCATTTAAGCACCTTTTTGTGTATTGAGGTTCCTTATTTTAGCGTTTGCTTTTGAAGCAGTCAGCAGGTTGCATCTGGCATTCTAGTGTGTCATTTTCTTTCCCTCCAATAAACACAGAAAGCAAATACGTAGAAAACTTTGAGAATGACTTGTGTTTTACAGAGTAAGGAGCACGTGTGTAGAATAACAGATCTGCAAGAGGAACTAAGACATAGAGAGCATCACATCTCCGACTTGGATAAGGAGGTGCAGCACCTTCACGAGAATATAAGTGCCCTAACCAAAGAACTAGAGTTTAAGGGGAAAGAAATTCTCAGAATACGAAGTGAATCGAACCAACAGATAAGGTATGCTGTTAATTACAGCTGAAGGAATGCGCGGTGTTATCTGAAAAACTGTTGCGATGCTATTTAGCCGTACCTGCCTACTTTTGTGACTGGGCTGCCCTTTTAGTCAGATATTGGAGGCCATTTTTTACTTGATTTGATGACTATGTTGTAATCTAGAACATAAAAGAAATGTTTATATTCTGTACGATATATATATACTTATTAACTTTGGAAATTGTATATAATTAACTCAAATCTTTTAAAAAAGTTATTTGAAAAAGCATTAAAGGAGACAACTTTAACACAGCTAGAGGATTATAGCAAAGTAAGTAGCTTAATTTAGGCTGTTGATATTGATTTTCTACGTATTATACCAAAACCATTTTAAATCTGATAGAATTTAGAAAGTTTTGAACGTTTGACCTCAGAATAACATTTTCTCAACTAAAAATAAATTAAACAGGTTGCATGAACAAGATTTAAACAAGAGACTTGAAAAAGAGTTGGATGTCATGACAGCAGACCACCTCAGAGAGAAAAATATCATGCGGGCAGATTTTAATAAGACTAACGAGCTACTCAAGGAAATAAATGCAGCTTTGCAAGTGTCGTAAGTCATATTATACTAAAGAAAATTCATATGCGGACTGTAAGCTGAGAAGCAGTGTGTGTGACCACAGATGAGCGATTATTTCAAGACTGATAAAAATGATACCTAAAAAGGAACACATTAGTGCCATGTCCCAGATGGTAATTGCAGTGTGGTGTGTTCTTTAGTGAAGTTGAGGCCATTGAGTGATGACTTTCATCAGCTGTTACTGCTGTGATTCTACTAAGACAATACTGTGTGAAGAGTATCCCTTGGGATCATGAACTCTCAGGCTGTGGCAAAGACTCAAAATGTGTCCATTACAATGTTAAGTAAAAATAGCACATGCGAACAATAGGAATATAATGATCCCGCACACACACATACCCACACGAATGAGACATATTTTGCAAAAATATCAAAATAGCTTAAAAACAAATGCATACTTTTAATAATACTAGTTTCCTTGAGGAAATGGATTAGGAGGCATTAGGAGTGAAAAAGACTAAAGACCATTCCTTTTTATTCGTATATTGTTTGAATTCCTACAACAAGCATTTCATTGTTTTGTGACTTTAAAATTCAACAAAGGAAAACATTGCAAGTAAAGTTACAACTCATCCATAGTAACTCCAATATTGTCAAAACTTCTGGCAGGGTGCAGTGGTGCACACCCGAAATCCCCACGCGTTTGGAGGTTGGCGTGGGAGGATCACTTCAGTTCAAGGCTACAGGGAACTATGATTGCACCACTACACTCACTCGGTCTGGGTGATGGAGTGAGGGCCTGTCTCTAGGAAAATAAATTTTTTTAAAAAGTCGAATTCTTGTTTGATTGTCTTTAAAACTACTTAATAGCCACTCTCTTGTAAATTGCCGTAGCCACACAGCTTATACTCAGTCCAGCTCTGTGGCCTGAACCCTGGTCCAGCTTAATTAAGTCGTCTCAGAATTAATGTGCCTTGCGCCTCCTGATAGTAGCTCATCCACCTTCAGTCTCTCCTCTTCCTGTCAATTAAAAAGCCTTTATTTTGAAAATTACACACACACACACACACACACACACTTTAGTAAAATCACAGTTAGTGACTTTGACATTGCCCTCGGTGTCAAAGTCCAGCGTAAACTCTTCAGTGTGCTTCATTCCACGTCATCCAACAGCAAACCTTATTTCCTGTCTGCCTTTTTCCAACCACGCTGGCCTCGGTTTCCTTCTAAGATTTGCTTGTTGTCCATGGCAGTCTAAAGTCACCTGTGTTATTACTACTTAATTACCTTCTCAGGAAGGTAACTCATATTTCATCCATCTGACCAATTTAGTCTCACAGTAAATGCTGCTCCCACACACACATTCACCTAAGCTGCAGCAGAAGTTCGGCCCCAGTCATTGGCACTTACTCGAGTGTCTTCTGAGGCGAGGTGCTCTTTCTAATGGACGTATTCAGAATCTTCACACAGGGAGGCACTCAATGAATATTTCAGGAATGAATTTCATGAAGAGTCCCCATCTTGCTGAACATTCTGAGTTGCCCTCGATTATTTCCCTTATCACTGTGGCTTGTGGTGTGTGCTGTAATTGGAGATAATTTTTAAAGCCTTTTGAGCTACAGTATGAGCTCAGGTACACATACGCCTTGTGTAAAAGCTCACGGCCTCACGCATTTGCGGAAACGAGGTGCCAGAAGCCTCAGCGCCTTAAGGGGCTGTCAGTTCTCCTGGTCAGTGGTTACTCACTGGGCAAAGGCTGAAATCCTGGCATTCCCCCCTTCATACCCTGAAAAAACATGCTCATAAAAGAATATCCTCTGTCCATGTGTCCTGTCTCCCTAGGAATGCTAATTACAAAGAGTGAAGGTTGTGTCTTGGTTTTTCCTTTTATTCTGTTGTATGTGGTTTTGTACATTATGAATTTTCAGTAGACAGTAAATAATTTACTTAGTTTTTAAAATTACAGTCATTTGTAATAATTGGAGAATTAGTTTTTACTGATAAGTAAAATATTTTTGTCCACTCTTCTAGATTCACTTTTAATTTTATCCTGCAATGTGGGTCCATGCTAACCAACCATATTCTTTCACTAGAAACCTGCTGGTGAACAGCATCATATAATTAGCCTCTTGCCTTAGCTTAAAAACAAATGCATCAAATGTTAGTTAAAAACAAACACATAAAATTCATTGTTGGCCACTCCAATAGATTGCCTGTGATGATGCTCTGTCCACTGTGGTAGCTACTAGCTACAAATGGCTGTTGAACGCTTGAACTGTGATTAGTGTAACTAAGAAAGTGAATTTTAAAATTTCATTTAATTTTAATTAACGTGGATGTAAATAACCACATGCAGACTACTGGCACCATCTTGGAAGTCACAGTTTTAGGCGACTGGATACTTCTGGCCCATATCCTTTCATGCAGCTTGCTTGCATCTGCTGAATGGTTTCCATTTAGACAGAGGTGGTGAGCAGAAAGCCTGTCCCAGCTTACAGAGCTGGGAGGAGCAGTGTCTGAACTACTCCCAACCTGCTCCAGAGAACTAGGGTACCCTCTTGAAGTGCCTAGTCAACTGCACTCTGGCTTTCAGAACAGTCTTGCGGCTTCTTGGAAGCTGGTGGTGCTGGAGGGTGGAGGGGACGTGATTCAGTTTGCCAGGCCCAATTCTGCCACAGGGGAAGCTCTGGAGCAGCTGGAAGCTTCTTCTTCTGCTCCTGCCCAAATCCAGCTGGACTCTGGGGGAGAGTGGACAGCATGCGTAAAGGCTAGAAAAGACCCTCTAAGTGTTGGGGAAATGGTGACAAGGTTCTGTATCTCTTAGGGAATGACCATCAGAAATCCTCTTCTCTGTTGCTGGAAGTTAAAGTCTTCTTAGATTTTCAGAGTTCTACAGAAAATTTTTTTTCAGTGATATAGTAACTTCGTAAAAACTGTGTAGCGAATAAAATGTTATGGTTTTTCTTTCAGTAACAAATCAAAGAATGGACTATTTCATTCTGTCTAAATTATATGCTCTATAAGTAAAGAAAGGTTAAGCTAAATGAAAGCATAAGCTAGAACTTGGGGTCTTGACGTAGCTTTTTTATGCAAAAAGGATCCTTCAGAGATTTTTACTGATTGTTCAGGTTTACTTCAAAGATAATGTCTTTTGAGTTTCTGTACTTGGATTTTAAATAGATCAGTAAACCCTAATTGAAAAGAAGCACTCTGCCACACCAGAATTACTTTTTTTTTTTCAGTTTTGAGTCCTTTCACCTATAATATGCAAATAATTTTTGTTGTTATTTGATTTTTCATTTACTATTCAGGTTATTTGTATAAGTTTTGTGAGGCAAGGGAGTCCTGGTGTCACAAATCAGAGTCTACACTCAATTTATGGGACAAGTTCAATGTTAAAATGCTGCAACTGCCATATTTCCTTTCTTAAATCTGTAGAAAATAATGATATAGACCGGGCTTGGTGGCTCAGCCTGTCATCCCAGCACTTTGGGAGGCCAAGGCAAGTGGATTGCCTGAGCCCGCAGGTTCGAGACCAGCCCGGGCAACTTGACGAGACTTTGTCGCTACAATAAATAAATAAAAAAAATAGCCGGGCTTGGTAGTACGCACCTGTAGTTCTGGCTACTCAGAAGGCTGAGGTGGAAGGATCACCAGAGCCCAGCAGATTGACGCTGGGGTGGCCGCGAGCATGCGTGCCACTGCACTCCAGCCTGGATGAAGGAGTAAGACTCCAACTCAAAAAAAAAGAAAAAAGAAAATAATGATATAATAGAGTTTCTTCATCTTTATGAAAGTAAAGTTCTAGAATATATTTGTACCTAATATACTGTTGCTTGGTGCTGGAAGTCTCAATTTGCTGATTTTGTATGTGTGCTTTTTTCCTTTTAACAGCAGTGGGGAACTGGGAAACTCCTCATACAGTGTTTCAGGCATTTGTAATTTAGGCCTGTCTTGTCCATGAACCATAGACGCTGACCTATATATTCTCAGGGCCAAAAAAATTTCAGGGCATGCATGCCTGGTGAGAGTTCTGTCAGCAACTCTGATTAGGAATCTTATGTGCTGTATTTCTTTGTCTCCTTTCTTAACATTACTTTTAATGAAAAGCTGTATTTTGAGTAAAAGGCTACATGTACTTGTGTTATACTCTCAAGGCAGTGTTTCCCAGGTTTTAATCATTCCTATACAACCTTGGGATTCTGTTCATTTCTGACTACCTATAATAGTATTTCCTGAATATTTTGTAGTTGACTCATTTTAACTTTAACACTTAACAGGAAAACTTGATATCACTACAGTAAAATCTTTATCACTACTGAAAAATCTTATCCCTCACTCTAAATAGAAGCTAAACTATAATTACATAAATGTAAATTTCATGAAAATAGGACAATATGATTAGATTCTAGCTAGCATTGATGGTCAAGGTCTACCTGAGTGTTGTGAAATTGGTGATTAACATAGGTTATGAAGGTCGCTTACGATACAGAGACCCAAACAGGCTTTCGTTTTCTTGTGATGAGAAAGATTAAAGAACAGAATCATCTGTGTCACCGTTTGTCCACGCTGTTTTTCAGAAGCAGTGCTGGTTTGGAGGGCTGCCTGGGGCAACTGAAGAGGGGGAAGCCATGACTGGTGTTGGCTTGAAATAGATGGGAAGGGTAGAATTCTTCTTCTGTTGGCATTCTTGAAGTGTGTTTGCAAGTTAAATCCGTATCCTGTTACTTAACTTGTTCTCTCCTTTAATGCTTTCCCGCTTGTGTTTATGTGGATTATGTTTCTTCCATTTAACTAATCATCTTTTCCTCTTTAATATCCAGGTGTCTTTTTTATTAAATGTTTTGGTGACATAGAGATGTTTTGTGGAGACGGTTAACTGATAATAATTCTGTAGGTAAAGAATGTGTACGCGAAATAAAGACTAGAACCTGGGGTCAGGGCAGACCTTTATTATGCAAAATAAAGGAAGTTGGGAGATGCTAACTGATCGTTTTAGATTCACGTTACCCTAGTGTCTTACTGTACTGGCACAAAAAGACAGAAATAGGAGTTTCAGATTTGCTTCAAATGTAGTTGTCTAGCTGCCCTGCATTCTTGCTCGGCCTCAGGAAGCGCTTAGAAAACCTTGTGGTGGAAGGAAGCGTTTCGGTGACATCTTGTGGCTCCCCGACATGAAACCCAAGTGCCTCTCTCGCCGGCAGCAGCGTATATCAACCTTCTTGAAACCTCCGCCCGTAGAATGCAAGGGCTAGCCTTGTCACACCGTGGTAAAATGCAGCACCACTTTATGCGATTCACATAGCCCGTCCCGTTGCTTTTCACGTACTCTCCCTTGGCACAAAAGAACAAAAGGAAGCAGGTGCAGCGTCCTCAGGGCTCAGCTGACTTCCCTGATCCTGAGACAACAGCTTTCCAACCCCACCTGCAAGCCTTCCTCACCTGCAAGCCCTCCTGCCCCTAGTCAGAGCTACCAGGATGGGAGCCCAGCACGTTATCTCCAAGTCTTCGGCTTGGGCTGAGTCGGGGGCTCTTGTGGCGCTCAGAGGCACAGGCCTTTGGGTGGCTGGAGGTGAAGGAGCCCACTCCCTCCGAGAAGGTGGTGCGTCTAGAGGTTGCTCAGTGTTGGCCGAGGGAACGTTTTTTCTGTGAACCCTCACCTGCCATCGTCCTACGAAGCTCAGGTTCTCTCCTTGCGTCCTGAAAACAGTAGGATTGTAGGAGTGTTGTCCCGACTTGCTTTTCTAAAACCGAAAGTGCGTTTTTCAAAGTACGCCGGCGTGTCCGTGGCGCCCTTTCCGTCTGCCCTGCCCTGTATGCCCAGATCCTGCAGGACGCACAGCCTGCTGCTAAACAAACAGCGGCCTCTCCTTCAGCTTTCGGTGGCATTCAGGCCCGTTGCCCCCTTGGGGCAGAATGACTGGAAGGGACTGTGATTCTTTCACCTGATGAGCCTTCTCTACAGTTTTCACGTATCTGCTGATAATTTGGGGTTTTTAAACTGCGTGTTCCATAACCCGGGAAAGAATGGTGTCCTACGTGTGTGTCCTTTGTTCCCCTTTCATCTTTATTTTTCTTTCTGTCCTTTGTGCATGTGACACGACGTTGTCTTGTGGTGGGTGTTCCTAATAGTTGACCCACATTGCTAGTGTCAGGCCTGTCTCTGTTAGGTTAGGATCGCTCGGCCTATCATTTCTGCAGTCCTCACCTCACCTTATCTCTAAGTGCTCTAGGATGATTTCAGATGAGTGAGTTCCTCAGAACATAACCTGCAAAGGCCTTCCATAACGTCATCTCCCCTAGAAACCTTTGCTGTAGCACTGTAGCTCTTGAAGCAGTCATGTCTTTGTCCTTAAAGGTTTTAAGGAAAAAAGTTTTGTTTCAAATGTTTGCATGTTCAACTAGACTAATTTTTAAAATGTAGACGTTATGAAAGAATGTGTCCAAGTCATATCAATGAGCTAAAGGCTTTCTTGTTTTTAGATTAGAAGAAATGGAAGAAAAATATCTAATGAGAGAATCAAAACCAGAAGATGTACAGATGATTGCAGAACTAAAAGCCTTGCTTACAGAAAGAGACCAGATCATAAAGAAACTAATTGTAAGATATTTTAGTTTGTTCACCATGTTAGTAATTAATAAACTATTGATTGGGAAAATATTTTTAAGTTATGCTAAATGAAAATGGAAAGTACAAAATATGTGCACTGTGGTTGAAAGTTTATTAAGACGTTTATGAATTAGGATAAGAAATATCGAATAATTTTTTAAAAGCTAAATTTGGCATTAGAGTAAGAAAATTATGCCTCTTTCAGTATTTTTTTTTAGTATTTTTCACCTTTTTAAAAAAAGAAATAGTCTTTTTGATAGATGTTGAATGTTTAATGTCATTGCCAGTATACAATATATCATTGAAGACTCTGTGTGTATGTGTGTGTGTGTGTGTGTGTGTGTTGTTCATGTAGAATTAGAACTGGCTAGGAAAGCAAAGTCAGCACATCTGCGCATTAGCCTGGGTAATACACTTCCAGATTAAGCATGGGAATGTCCCAAAATGTGCTCTACCAAATTCTGATCCAAACTTGATACTCTGTAGAAGAAAATGTTCCATGATCCAGCCAAAGAAAAGCTGTATGCTGTCTCTTGGAGAGTCAGCAGCACCGAGGTGTGAAGAGCTCGGAGAAGTCTGTCAGGAAAGAAAACACAGACTTAAGCCGGGCTCGGTGGCTCAGCCTGTCATCCCGCACCTTGGGAGGCTGAGGTGAGTGGATTGCCTGAGCCCGCGGGTTTGAGACCCGCCTGGGCAACTTGGCGAGACCTCATCTCTCCAATAAATCAAAAATCAGCCGGGCGTGGTGGTGCGCGCCTGTAGTTCCAGCTCCTTGGAAGGCTGAGGCGGAAGGATCGCCGGAGCCCAGCAGGTCGAGGCTGCGGTGGCCGGGAGTGGCCACTGCACTCCAGTCTGGGCGACAGAGTGGGACTCCAACTCAAAAAAAAAAGAAAATACAAACTTAACAATAAATGCCCTGCCTTCATGGAGGCCATTATTCCTCAAACATAAAAACATGAACAACTTTAAAGCATGTTTTAAAATGTGTAAAACATTTCAGTCTTCTGGTGGATAATTAAATTACTGCTTTCTGCCGCCACTCACAAACGAATGTCTCTCGCCGTACAATTAGAAACAGACAACCAGTCACTCTACATGCTCATCAATCGCCGTAAACTCTGGGCATTCGCCTGCAAAAAGAGCCTGCGAACAGCATGTGTCCTCTGTGCGTCTCTCTCAGCATTCGGGAGGCCTTTGGTGTGGCTCTCTGTGCCCCTGCTGACAGTCAGAGGCTGCGCAGGGGGAGTCTAGGAGCAGGCGCGCCATTTTCCAAGCTTCGGGGACACGAGCGCAGGCCTTACTGCTCTGACTGGTAGCAGTAGACTCGTGGAAAGTTGTGTTTTGCACATGGGATTAGCAAGCTTCTGCTGTCCCCAGAAACAGCTGCTGGTTTCCAGTTCTTACTAAAGAAGTATTAGATGTCATTGCATTTTATCTGCACAGCAGAAATAGGGTCCGGTGACCTTCCAGAGCAATACAGCTAGTGGGAGACAGAGTCAGACTCTCTCCCCAGCCCCTGATTCGATGGACTGCGAGGCGCACGGGCCAGCACAGTCGGTGGCAACAAAGAGAGCTGAGG
>CAUYQG010103844.1:0-14725 GCA_963574415.1 Tarsius wallacei
TGGTACCTTGATCTTGGACACCCAAACCTCCAGAAATGGGAAAAATTAATTTCTGCTGTTTAAGTTGCCCAGTCTATGATAAACTGCCATAGCAGTCCAACCAGACTAAGATATGTACCCTCTACTAAAAGTAATTGCAAATTAATGTTACATCTAAATAATACAATTCTTCAAAATTTTGATTTTCTTCTTTACTGTAACTTCTACTATGGCAGCCATGGAAAATGTCTCCACAATGTGTTTATAAGTTTGCCTCACTGCAATCTGAAATACTTTCCTATCCTTCATGCTGCAGTTACATAATTTTACCTCATCATGTGAAAAGACCTTTTCCCCACTAGATGAAATTTTTTCCATTTATTATATGCCTTTGGATTCTAAATTGTAGCCCTGAGTGTGTCACTGCACTCCAGCCTGGGCAACAGAGTGACTCAGACTCAAAATAAATAAATAAATATAATTTAAAAGTAAAATAAAATAACAAGGTTGTGATGTGTAAAGTTTTAGAAATAATTTGTCTCCTCTGATGGCATCACCATATACTTCACCAAGAGATGTTAGAAAGCAATCATCTTTCTGCCAACAGACACATCTACATATAAAAATATGTTGTTGGATGTTAGATTTGCTAATGTATTGCATAGGGGATGTGAGAAAAACTTACAGTTGTTCAAACTGTAAGATTTTAGACTGAGGAACTAGAATGTTCATCACCTAAGGTGCAGAAGTCTGCAAGAAAAAGAAGTTTGGGAAGGATGTGATCAAGAGTGCATGTCAAATTTTCTATGTCTATCATGTATCTTAGAATGCAAGTTATCCTGGATTTCTAGTAGTGTCCTGGAAGTATAAACCTGGAGTTTGGAGGGAGGGAGGGAAATTTAGGCTGGAGGCACAAGTCCAGGAGTTACCACCATACAAATGACTATTTTGAACTATGAGACTAAATGAGATCATCAATAAATGAGTGTATATAAAGAAAAATAGCCTAGAGTCAACTGAATAGTTTTTTTTTCTAGAGAATAATTAACTTAGTTAAATGCTGTTGCTGAGAGTCCAGCTAGATTGGGCTGGTAAATAGTCTTTACATTTTGCAAGTTGGAGGTCATAGATACCATAAGAAAGCAGTTTCAGTGGAGGAGTAGAAGAGAAAGATCTGAATGGAGTGGATTCCAGAAATATGTGGAGTTGAGAACTTTAGACAGTGGATCTCCCTACCTCAGATGTTGCATCTTGACAATCTATCCTTCATACAAGATCCAGAGTACTCTTTGTAAAACCTAATAAGATCTTGTCACTCCTTGATCAAACCTCTCAAAAGACTTTCCACTGCATTCCAAATAAAAGCCAAACTTTTACTTGACTCATGAGGTCTGGAATGAGCATCTCTTTTACCTATCTCACATGATCTTACTCAGTGCTATCCTGGCTCTCTCCCTTGTAGCTACATCGATTTTTTTTCCTTCTCAAATACTCTCACCACCTTCTGCTCCTTGGACTGCCCACTCTTCTTTCTGCCTCCTCCCGGCTATGTACAAAAAGGATGCATCATTTGGTTTCAGATCATATAGTATTATTATTCCACTGTTTATAGTCAGAGCACTTAGCTAATTCATAAATTCCAACAGGACAGGAATTTCTTTTGTTTTTCACTGTATGCCCAGTTGTAAAAGTGTAGACTTTAAGTCTTTTTCGTTTTAGTTGGAATCTCACTTTGTCTCCCAGGCTGGAGTGCAGTGGCATGCTCACGACCACCCCAGTGTTGACCTACTGGGCTCCAATGATCCTTCCGCTTCAGCCTTCCGAGGAACCTGAACAGGTGCGTGCTACCATAGCCGGCTAATTTTTTATTTATTGCAGAGAAGAGGTCTCGCCAAGTTGCCCGAACTGGTCTCGAACCTGTGGGCTCAGGCAATCCACTCGTCTCAGCCTCCCGAAGTGCTGGGATTACAGACTGAGCCACTGATCCCTGCCTTAGTCATCTTTTCGATATATTAAAAATAGATGAGTCTCTTATGAGAGACACTAATAGAATAACTACTGTCATCAATGAGCAAAGAGTATATTTTCATTAAAACATTATTATAGATAGATTTCTTTATATTAGCAATGGCTGTCAACATTAACCAGCATATCCAAAATGTGTCATTAAACTTTGCAAAATAATAGACTGTAAGTTTACATTCATTCCAACTGCAAATTTTTTAATACCCAAGACCAATTTTCTTACCGTATATTTCAAATTTGGGATCATCAATAAGCAGGAAAACAGTAGCCAAGACTTGAGTATATGAGACCAAACGATCTAGGGGTTCAAATATGCAGAGATCATTTATGAAGACATTTGAAAAACAATAAGAAACCAACTCATTTCATTTTTTTGTTGCTGTATAATATTTTATCATATGAACGTATCACCATTTATTTATCCACCATATATTTAATGATAATTTGCTTTATTTCTGGTTTGGAACAATTGTAAGTAATGCTGCAGCTAGCAGTTTTGCATGTGCCTTTAGGTGCACATCTGCATGAATTTTTTTTAACAGATGCATTAGGAGAAAAGCCTTTGGGTTTTTTGTGTGTTTCGTTTTGGAACATGCTGAGAGTTTTCCAGTGTGCTGAACTGGTTTTATCAATTTAAGTTTCTTAAATTTAAGTTCCTGCTAGTAACAAAACTTAAATGTACTACCAGACCGATCTTCCCCTGTTCTGACTGTGACTGATCATATCTCAGTCTTGGATTTAGTTTGCATGACTGTGATGACTGGAATTGCCAGGCAGCTCTTCATATTTTTATTGGCTTTTAGATCATCTTTTGTGAAGTGCCCACTTAAATCTTTTTCTCATCTTTCTACTGTATTGTCTTCTTTCTAAATCAATTTATGAGTTCTTTACATATTGTGCCTATGAGTTCTTTGTCAGAAATATGAACTCCAAATATCTTTTCCCACACATTGGCTTGATTTTCATTCTCTTTGTGGTGTTTTGTAATAAGAAAGATGATTGTAGTTTGAACAAAGTTCAATCTTCAATCTTTTCTCTTATATATACACACTTTGTGAGATGTTTATACAATTTTGCTACTGCAGGTCATAAAAGGATTATTCTGCGTTGTCTTCTAGAAGTTTTATTATTTCAACTTTAGCATTTAGGTCTACAATCCATCTGGAATTGATTTCTGTGTATGGTATCAAGTAGGAGCTGAGGTTCATTTTCTCGCTGTTGGAATATCCAGTGATCCCTTGCCACGGCGTTAAAAGATAGTTTGTCCTCACTGCACTATTATGGTTCCTTTGTCATCAGTCAGATGACCATGTCTATGTGGGTCTTTTTCTCTAGAGGGCTGCTACGTAAGCACTGTCTTTAGCTCCCTCTCACCTGCTTAAGTGCTTCCATGTTCCTCTTTTATTCTATCTCTTCTACTGGCTTCGTGTGATTATTTTATAACCACTGAGGAGCTATATCCTGCCACTTTCAGACGTCCCCACCCACACGAGACTTAACAGACTCATTTTGGAGGGTGGGAGTATACATAAAGTTATCTGTCAAATTATGCACATGTAATGGCAAGACAGTGTGCTATTATAAATGTGTCAGCCAAATTTCATTAAGAAAGCCATTTTAAGTATTTTGAATAAAAACGTTTAACATACAGAGGTAATAGAAACTGACACAGTTGTTGAGTATGCATAGGACAAAACTTGCAAAACGTGCTGGTGCCCACACATGGGTCTGCGGGTACACCAAAGCGTGACTTCTCCTCCATCCTTCAGACCTTATAAACGCACTCACAAAGCTGCCTCCTAATGAAAGAAACACCGTTGGCTCCACATTTTGAGAAATACCTTTCCAAGACTCCACTCTGCTGAAATCAGGAGAAAGCATCAAGGGTGGAGAGGTCACTAAGCGTCGGTGAGTGCATCTCACATCATGGGTGAAGATGGGCTTTTTAAAAAGTTTTCAAACAAAGTTTATTAGAGAATGAAGAAAGAACAGAAAGGGAGACGTGCCAGAGTTGGCATAGGCAAAAGAAACCACCAACATGGACTTTAAATAACACTGCTCCATAATGTTTTCATTTTAAAAGCATTCTCTATTATTTTAACCTCAAATGGAGATGTTTTCATATTGACATGTAAGCTGAGATGAGCCAGTCGTCATATGTTGTTTACTTAATGACTCAAATTAAAAACTGACTAGGTTTTAACCTTCTGATCAATATTTTCATTTCAAGATCTCTATAAGACTTGATATTACCAGGTACCATTTTAATTTTTTTAATAATAAAAAGCTTGCTGGGAAGGTCTAATTGTTATTTATATTTAAAATAATGGAAAATAATATTCAAAACTCTAAATGCCATCTAAAGGATTAGATTGGAACAAAATGGATTAGATCTGAAAACACAAAATTGTATTCCAAGAAGAATTTCAGATTTCTTAAAACAGGGTTCAGTTAAGGATATATAACGTGAGGATAAATCCATAAAAATGTGTTAAGCAGAGAGATGAATTTACAAATGGGAAAGATTACTTGTCATAAATTATCTAATTCCATAATTCCAATATGCAGTATCTACTCAAGTGGCAGCACGATTAGTGAATAGCTACAAGTTCGGCAATCGGTCAATTTGGCTGGGTCAGTGATTTAGATCCTGGGGGTTTTGTCAGAAGATTCTGCAGATGTTTTCTCAGTCCTTCAGAAGCCCAGAGGTTCAGGTGCAGAAACAGCTGCCTCTGGTGGAGAGGGCACCCTGAGAGATTCTGGTATGATACGTGAGACAAGAATATGGGGTTGGTAAACTTGAAAAAGAAACCTGAAATTCATGAGGCATCGGAGCAAGTACAGATAATCTTATTACCGAGGAACTTAATAATCAGAAAACACCTTTTAAAAGGGCAATGTGGGTGGGCAGTATAACCAGGTTGCTGAGAAACTGCATTTCCAAAATCAGAGCAGGAGAGTGGGAAAGTCACCTTGTGCCTGAACAGAGCTACTAAATCCAGCCTCTTCTTAAAAAATGATAAAGGACTTTCAAAATTTGTTGGGAGATGTGAGTCTCTTGTTAAAAGAACAATGGTGATGGGTGGGTAAGAGGTAAATACTCCCTAGCCCCTAGCTATAGAATGTAGGACGAATGCAAATGAGATGATTATACATGATCCATGCACAGAAAGATGTAAGATATTATTTGTATAACGACAAAGGACACCGATTGTGGGGGGCAGATAGCTCTGAATTCACAACTAGGGTACTTAAGCAAGTTACTTAATCTTTCTTAGTTTTTCTAAGTACAAAAGGCATGATATATGTGTGAAGTATTCACCACAATGCCTGGCACATAGCTAACAACAGTTGTTACCTATTACTGGTCATAATAACAATTTTGCTAAAATAATGATTGAATGTTCAAAATTATCAATTAAGATAAGTTATTTTTTGAAATAAATGAAACAATGATGCATTACTTATTTATTCATAAATAGTTTTGAATTAATATTGGTTATTTATGAATAGCTATTGTTATCTGTTATAGTTTCTTTAAGTAGAAGAGTATTTATTAAAGAATATTAAAGTGTTTAGTTAGAGTAATCAGTGCCAGCTGCCGCAACAAACAAACCTCCAAATCTAAAAGCATTAAGAGCTTACTTTTTGCTCATATCAATTCAGTAGGACTAGGTAGCTGCCTTGTATCTTATAGCTGTTACGTGGGAACACATAGCCTCTAAGCTCACCCAGGAGAGGTCAAGAGAGTGGCAGGACCACTTTCAGTGCTCTGAAGTTCCAGGCTTGAGTGTGGACAATATCAATTCCACCCAAATTCTATTAGTTAGATTCCAATGGCATGTCCACAACTGCATGCCCACAACAATAGAAGCTGCAAAATCTAGTCTTCTGTTTCCAGGATGAGGGAATGGTATATTTTAAACCCAGATTGCCTCTACCACAGAATTCTGGGAGGCCCAGACAGTGGTCCTCCAAAGAAGGCAAGCTCCATGGTGGGCTTCCATGGTGACAGTACTGCCAGTGCTACTGCTCACCTAGATTCCCACCACACTAGGAATCTGTACTCCTGAAAACCCAGGTGCCAATGCTAGAAGATACAATTCCATCTCCAAGTCTGCCTCTTATATGTTTCAACTTCTAATCTGGATCTTGTCCAGATGTAGCAGATTGACAGAAGGTGTTCCCAAGACTAGACTGTCTCTGCAAGTGGATCCTGGATGCCACTTTTATGGCATCACCATAGAAAAGTCAAACCTAAAATGCATAAAATTGTCACATACATATACAAAGACATTCAAAGATTTAAATAGTTGCAAATGACAAGTATCTACTAAAAATTGTTAAGGAAAGATTTTCTTACTCCTAAGCACTTATGTGTTATTTTTCTTTTCAAAAACAGGACGTTCTCTTATCTAAGCACTGCCTCAATTACCAAAATAAGTAATTATCATTCATGCAATGGTATGGTCTAATCTACAGACTGTATTCTGGTTTCTCCAATTGTCCCAAGAGTAGCCTTTTATAGCAAAAGAAAATCTAATGTCACGTATTGGCATATCTCTATAGTCCCCTCTAATCTGGAATAATATTTCAGCTTTTCTGTGTGCTCCATGACAATGACATTTAGAAGAGTACAGACTTGGCAAATGTTGTGTTTTTCTCAGTGCATCCTATCAAGAGCCATATAGCATTGATTTGTCTTGTTACTCATGATATCAACTTTGATCACTTCATTAAGGTAGTGGACTCCTGCCAAGTCTTACTATTGGAAAGTTACTATTTCCCCCTTTGTTATCAGTAACCATCTAACGAAAAGATACTCTGGGACTATGTAAATATCCTGTTATTCCTCAAACTTTTACCTGTTCATTTCAGCATCTTTTGATGATTCTTTCTTGACTCAGTTTTTATTATGATGATTGTCAAGTGGTGACAATGCCATCAATCAAGAGGCATAGTTTAAAAAAGAGATAAAGGGTAGAATTCATCATTTCACAACCCTTATACAACTCTTCATTTTGCTATCTGTTCCCCAGTCTTTGTGCACCTACATGCATAACAAAAGCTATAAACAAAAAAATACATACAATTTTTATTCAGAGATATATTTTATTGTTACGGTAGTTTCAGTATAATTCCTGTGTAATATTCTAAAGGTCTATTAGCGCTCTTTTTTAACTCTGTACTTCGGCCAATGTATCTTTGTATTCTTCAAAAACCATGTTCTCCCTAACTAACCTCCATCTCATGGGATAGTCCCGACATAGAATAAGCCCTGCTCCTAACCCTTTGGTCTATGTTTCAATGCAAGTCATACTTATTCAATGAAGCTTAGGCTAAGACATGCTTTTTTGTTCTATGTTTTTCTGCACGTCAAGTAATTATCACAATTGATAAATATATATCTTTGAATCATCAAAGAAAATCTCCGTTTCCCTAATAAGATGGAATTCCCTAATTAGATGAAATTCCCTAACTAGATGAAATTCCCTAAGTCCAAGGACCCTGGCACTGTGATTAATGCCTTAGATCCCAGTGAACACAGGTGGAATGACTGGGTGCCTTACTGCAAATGATGTTGTTTCTCTTTTGTATTGCACGTACTGATAAACATATTTATGCATGCAACTTTTTTCAGTAAGAACATTTAAAACTTTAATTGAATTAATCTTAATGAGGCAGAGGTCCATCCACTTTATCTTATTTTATGTTTGGTTCCATTCTGAGTTTGCCACTCACTTTAATAGTTACACACAATTAATTCTCAGCAGCATGGGTTTGTTTGTTTGTTTTTGTTTTTGTTTTTAAGTTGTAGTCTCACTCTGTCGCTCAGGCTGGAGTGCAGAGGCACACTCACAGTCACCCCAGCATCGACCTGCTGGGCTCTGGCGATCCTTTCACCTCAGCCTTCCAAGTAGCAGGAACTACAGGCACGTGCTACCACGCCCTGCTAATTTTTATTTATTGTAGAGACAAGGTCTCGCCAAGTTGCCCGGGCGGGTCTCGAACCCGTGGTCTCAGGCAATCCACTCGCCTCAGCCTCCCAAAGTGCTGGGATTACAGGCTGAGCCACGGAGTTCGGCCAGCAGCATGGATTTTTATTTCTATCCTGGGAACAAGCTCTTCTAATAGTCTGATAGAAATGAACTTTCCCTTATTTTAGCTAATGGATGCTCCCTCCCTGAATTCCTTCTAATCTTAATTGCCTTTTTAACAGAAATAATTACTCAATTATCCCCCTTAGCAAACTCTTATTCTGTGCTAGATTCTAGAACCTTGTTATTTTATATAGTGTCCACTGAAAGGGACCTAGAGATAACTGTTCACGGAAATCTCTATTCAGTTAAACATCTTCATGGCTATTTATGTTTTACAAATGTGGCAACTGTGAACCAGATAAGTTATAAAACCCTGGGAAAGCTAAGGAGGAAACCCCCCTTAAATTCTATTTCTCTTTGGAGTCCCAGTAACTTACATTTAAGACCTAATTCTCATTGAAATTGGCCTTCAGTGCTTGGTGGATGAAACTTTTACTCAGTAGTGTAGCTTTTTTTTTCTTCACAAAGTCTTCCAGTGAATAGCACTTCTCTCAATGGCACCTGCTAAAACTTCATACCATAAACTAGCATTCTTAGAAGCAAAACCTTCAAAAGCAAAGCGTCTGGGTTTCATATTTACTTCTGAACCTCATAGCAGAGGGTTTTTCTGCAGCAATCTCCTCTGCTATTCCTTTTCTAACTCAACTTTATTTGTAGTCATGTCTATATATGTAGCTAGTACATATTCTTCCTATAATTTTTATGCAAAAGCAGTAAAGAATTTACTCACTTTCAAGCCTTACACAAGCTATTTTTCTCCCAGTGATACTCAGAGCAACCAAAATATAGGTTTAGTTTTCATAAAACAATCACAGTCTTTTTCCTTGCCTTATTATGATCACTGCACTGTATTAAAGGAGGTTGTGACATCTTGAAGAAAAATTGTCTTCTATTCATCTCTGTGTGGCTGAATCAGTCAATAGAGGAACATAAATGTGAGCTCTTCTTACTTAATGAATATAAATTTCCTTAAGTTATAACTAAGTGATTCAAATATCTTTTAAGCCTTTTTGCAAACATTTCATCTTCTCCATGTTAGGGCTTCTGAAAGCCTAGCATGTTATGTTCGATGATGATGAACAAATGCTCTGAAGATATTAGGTTAATTTGATGGTGTTATTTAGTTCCATTGATGAGGATTCCCTTAATTAACGTTTTTTTAAAAATCAATATCACTGAGAAGTGAAATCTGATTTCAGCAATACCCAACCACATGCCCCACATCATTTTTATTATGTCAGTGAGTTCAGTTCTTACATAAGGCATCATAAATGTTTAATTGCTCTTAATTTGTATGATTTTTAAAACTAATAAAATTTACAGGATTACTTCATATGATTGAATTTGCATTTTTACATCTGTTTCAAGCTGATAAATTAATCTGATATTTCTTTTCACAATTGATTTTTAAATTATTTTAAATTTTCAATTGCAGGCAGAGAAGTGACTTCAACTGTGAAAATAAATGAGTCTCAGGGCAATTGATTCAATGCTGTCTCTTTAGGAGTCCACAAGTATACTGAATGCTGGCTGCATATTCATGTGAAGTGCATTCTACAAGAAAATTGCAGAAGGCACATCTATGTAGGTTTTATTTAAAAGTTTGAGCTTAGGTTTTATAAAAGGTTTAAGGGCATAGTTTTGGGGTAAGAGAAAAATAATAGTTCTAAACCAAGGCATTCAGTGTTAATAACCACAGTGATTATTTCACTAATTAGAAACTCTAAGCCATTTGAAGCTTTTATGTTGTTGGTATTTACGTCATATTTCTTAACATTATAAAAATAACTTTTTGAAGCATAAAGTTGTCAACTACTTAAACAGCATAGTTTTCTTTAGGATTTGAATACACTTATAAAACAAATACAAAATAACCTGAAACATTAACAGTGCCTCAACCAATACAGCAAATATTCATCGCTATATGTTACAAATAATTAGCAATTAACAAACCCTCATGAGATAATAAATTATGTAGATGTCGTAAAAATCACCTCCACACTATAGGTGAGAGTCAAACTTTCTGTGATTTTTAAAAAAATCTATTTTTGCAATTTAAAGCAAAAGAAAGTTCCATTAGTCAATTTCTTTATTTATTGTAAAGGGAGTATTAATTTCTATTTAAAGGAAAGTCACTGAACATACAGTATAAAAACCTTCCTTTTTACAGCATAAACATAAAACATATCCAACCATGCTGTTTTAACTTCAAATTTTTATCTATTTTTAAGATATAAAATAAACCTCCTAAAGCATATAAACCTAAAATCACCTTTATTGGATAATTCTTTAAAAGTTCTTGGGAAAGCCATTGTGGCGGTGTGTTTTAGTAGTCCTGGTTACTCAGGAGGTTGAAGCAGGAAGATCACTTGAGCTCAGGAGCTCAAGTCCAAGTCCAGCCTGGCAACATAATAAGACCTATCAGAAAAAAACAAACAGAAAGCACCCTCCCAAAAATGATAACAGCAAAACACACACACACACACACACACACACACACACACACACACACACACACATGAATATCCATGGACTGTTTACATGGATTTTTAAAAATCAATATTTATAAATCACTTGAAGATCTTTGGTTATTTTATTTAAACTAGAGCATACCGCTAATCACTCTGGGAATTTTGATGCCTGTGTTTCAAAGATCTTTGAATAAGAGCCAGTGTGAAATGGAGTTGAGAGTCGTAATCTTAGCAGGGAGATAGAAAGCATCACCAACTGCTATGCAAGCATTAGAGCAAAATGAGTGTGTGTTGGGTGAAGTTGGGCCGAGATGTATACTTTTATCTGTAATGAGTGAAGTGCAGCAACTGCAAAGACAAATCTGCTGATGCTGAGAGACCACACCATGTGGAGAGGTGGTGAGCTTTTCGGAACTTTTGTTGCGCCAGCTGGGCACCAAGAACAGCATATCAGCCTGCACGTATATCAATTTGCCTCATTGAGCCTCAGATTTCTAGGCTATAAAATAGTTGATCCTTGGTAATCCAGCAGCTATGTGAGATCATTTTTTCAGAACCACCAGGATTATTCAATGCTAGTATTAGGCTGTATTAAGATTAAAAGGTTTTTGTTGACTAAGTCAGTGAGTATGACACAAATTATCTAAGTCACATTAGCCAGGTTAAGACAAACTAAGAAAGTTAAACCCTCTAAGGCACTATAGTCAGCCCAACTGTATAAAATAGAAATTCTGAGAATGTGTGCATCAACTTATTCTCTAAAAGTAAAATTGCTTTAAAACACATTATTTCATTGAATCTTATATCAAGAGAACTATATCTTTCCTGTAGAAATGAATTCTGCAAATCTGAAGTTTGATAGTCTTTGATTTGCTAAAAAAAGGTGGTATAAGCTCAGAATTTCTAATCTGATACCCTTGAGGCCAATACCTTTTAGGTTTCAGAGGTTTTCATATTTTAGAAAGGTAATACTGTGCATCGATCATGTTTTATGTCTGGGCAGCACCACACATTCTAATACATGAATATTTATACAGTGAAACATATGAATATTCACACTAGGCATGGTAGATAAAGAGAAAGAATAGCTTGATGTCAGGGCAGAATAGGTTTTGCTGCCATAATTTGCGACAAATATGTTAAGATACTTATGACTTAAGGAGTTTTTAGGTATTGGACTTACAAACCTATAAGGATTCAAGGCAGTCACTTGGGGAGTCTAAATCTTGTCTAAGTTCATTTTATTTTTTTAATTTAATTTTTAAGTTTTTGTGGAGATGCGATCTTGCTATGTTAACTTAGTTGGTCTAGAACTCCTAGGTTCAAGCAGTCCTCCTGTCTCAGCCTTCTAAAGTGCTGGAGTTACAGGCATGAGCCTCTGTGTCTAGCCTAAGTTCTATTTCTAAAGCAACAGTGGGATAATGTAATATAATTGCATGAACACCGGAAGAGCTTTTCATGCAAAAAAATTTACCATCAGGTCAGTGACAGTAGAGATGACTTAAAAAGCATTCACCTTTGGGAAAAAATATAAGATTGAATTAGGCCATTGCCTTGCTGTGCCAATGTGTGGCCATGTGCTACTTGAGCTATGGCCAGGCCATGTTTCCTGGCCTTGGCCCCTCCCCTACCTTGGGGATATGAAACTCCTCTCTCTCTCTCTCTCTCTCTCTTTCTATTTTAGTTTTTAAATAAAATATAATTTTTAATCTAAAAAAAAGATTGACTTAAATTCCTTCCATAGTATGATTAATTAAAATATAATTTTTAGAGTGTTTTGATAATGGGGTCAGAGAGCAAGCAAAGATAAATGTTCTTTAAATTTGGAATATCTTAAGTTCATTTTCTCCTTGTCTAAATCTGTTCTAATATTTCTCACTCCATTTGTTTTCTTAGACCATGTCATGGAATTTGAATTTTGTCCCACTTGTTGAAACAGAAACTGATGGAAAGCTTAGGCAGGAAGTTCACAAAATCAAATCACATTTTACAAAAACCCTTGACGTCGTGGTAGAGAAAGAAAGAAGATCAGGACTAGAGGTGGGGAGGTTGATAAAAGGTTGCTACACAAATATAAATTTGATTATCTAGAACTGCTAAATATAGACATTCAAAATGTATTTATGAGGTCCACTGACACAGCAAATGGTTGTTGGGTATGGGTAAGGGCACAGAGTCAAAATACATCTCCAAAATCCCTCACTGAATGATGATGTCTTTCACTGAAACAGGCTCTAAGACATAGAACAATTGTGTGGTGTGTGTGTGTGAGAGGCAAGCTGAGGGGATGAGCTCAGTATTGAGCATGGTCAATGAGAGGCTTCCATGTGACATTCGAATGGAAACATTCACCAGCCATTCAGCTCTAATGCTTTAAACTGCGAAGGAGACATGTAGACTAGTGACTGAAATGTTCCATCAGAAATGTGCAGATGTTAAAGATAGTGCAGAGAGCATGCAAAAGAAGCAGGAACACCCCAGGGTATCACTAATTATAGTTTGCTTCAGAAAGAGGTCCCCACATAGCAGATTAGGAAAAATGGGCAGATTTTGACAAGAAAAACCAAAAACGTGCAAGGTTGACTTGGATGATAAGGTAAGAGAATGTTTCAGAAAGTCAGATTATAAGCATGATAGTTATCAGTAGGAAATAAAATGAAATTTGATTTAATGGCGAGGATGTCATTAATGGCCACAGCACAGCCACGGAGGAGTCAGTGGGCAAGAGTAAGACTGCCCAGGGTTTCAGAAGAGAGTAAAGAAATTTCAGTGTGAGCATGAGAAGACAGGTAGGATAGGAACTACTTCAAAAAAGGAAAAATAACATGGAAAGTGGAGCTGTTTTAAGAAAAGAACTGATGTACAGAGGAAGATTGGAAATATAACAGAGACCCAGGCTACATAGAACAACGTTCTCTGAGGAGGAAAGGATCCAGAAGGATGAGGAAATTGTCCTAAAAGAGTGGCAAGGACTCTACTTCCATTAGCATGAAAGAATGAAGAGATGAATGCAGACTCAGGAAAGTGTGTAGTCTTGGTTGCAAACTATTCTCAGTTTATGGCTTCTATTCTCTTCAGGAAAGAGCTGAGAGAGAAAGAGGGATTGGACAGATGAGGTCAGCAGTAGAAAGAGAGCAGTTGAAACAACGACCCTGGAGAACAAAACTGAACTGACCAGCAAACGTAGAAGTTCAATCTTAAGTTTTCAATGAGACGTACAGGCTGAATTATGGAGGCACTGTGGTTGTTGATCTACATGATTTATTTATTTTATTTGGCATCTCCACAAGGGAAAAATAATTATGACCGATATGTGAGAGATTACAAGAGATGCCCAAATACTCAAACCAAGAGAATATTGACTGATAAAATTTATAGTCTTTTATTTTTTAAAATTCAGGAATGTTACCAAACAAAATTTTGAGTAAGTCAAGAAAGAAATGAACATGAACTGACATTAAATAGGAATATAACGTATTAAAATAGCCTATTTCAACTTTGGTAGAATTAGTAAACTGGCAGATGAGATAGATTGTATATAAATAATGTATGTTGTAATTGATGAGTCATTTATTTGCTAGGCTTACTAAAATGTGAAATCCACAAGCGATGAGTCCATTTTTTACATTTCTGCAAAAAAGCAACAACTATGAATTTTTTTTGGCAGAAAGTACATCCAATATAAATATTTATTGAAGGAATTAATGAATGATCAAAGATATGTGTTGGACTATCATAAAGATTGATTAGTATTAAAAGTGTTGACTGTGGGTTTAATGTCAATCTGGAGCAAAATCTCCAGATTTGTTTCCATTTTTATCTTGTCTGTTATAACCTGGATAAGAAAAAGAGAGCATGGTTATAAAATTTTTAATTACTATACAAATAAGATGAGCTCGAATTAGAATTAGTACAAAACCCTGAATTTCCATTTAAATTTAACAAGTATAGAATAAGAGAGGTTAACCAGAAAATAAACTCATTGTGATGCCAAAGGCATGCTTGCTAAAAAATAATACAATTAGCCGGGCTCGGTGGCTCAGCCTGTAATCCCGCGCCTTGGGAGTCTGAGGTGAGTGGATTGCCAGAGTCCGCGGGTTCGAGACCCGCCTGGGCAGGCGAAACCTCATCTCTACAATAAATCAAAAA
>CAUYQG010103846.1:0-52170 GCA_963574415.1 Tarsius wallacei
ATTAAACAAAAATAGAAGAGGAGGAAATTCTCTCTAATTCCTTCTATGAGGCCAGCATTACCCTGATAACCAAAACCAGAGAAATGTTAAACAAAAAAAGAAAGCTACAGGTCAATGTTCTTGATGACTACAGATGCAAAAAAATTCTCAATAAATACCAGCAAACTAAATCCAATGGCACATCAAAAAGATAATGCACTATGATTAAGTGGAATTTATTTCAGAAATACAAAGATGATTCAAAGTATGCAAATCAATAAACATGATACATCATATTAACAGAATGAAAAACAGAAACCATATGATCAGCTCAATACCCAGAGAAAAAGCATTTGATAAAATTCAACATCCTTTATGATAAAAAGTCAATAAACTCTGCAGAGAAGTAACATACTTCAACATAATAGTCATATATGGCAAACACACAGCTAACATCATACTGAATAGGGAAATGCTGAAAGCCTTTCCTCTAAGAATTGGAGCAAGACATGGGTGTCTACTTTCACAACTCCTATTCAATATAGTATTAGAAAGCTCTATTTGGAGCAACCAGGCAAGAGAAAGAAATAAAAGACATCCAAATTGGAAGAGGGAAAGTCAAATTTTCCCTCTTTGCAGATGATATTTTTTAATGTCTAGAAAGGCCCAAAAACGCTACCAAAAAACTCTTAGATCTGATAAATAAATACAGTCAAGCTGCAGGATAAAAATAAACACACAAAAATCAGTAGCATTTCTATACAACAGTAATAAACTAGCTAAGAAACAAATCAAGAAGGCAATCTCATTTACAATAACTACAAAATGAATTAAACACCTAAGAATAAATTTACCCAAAGAGGTGAAAGATGTTCACAAAGAAAATGACAAAGCACTGATTAAATAAACTGAAGAGGACACAAACAAATGACATAACATCTCATGTTCATTGAAGGGAAGAATTAATATTATTAAAATGACAATACTGTCCAAAGCAATGTACAGATTTCAATGCAATCCCTATCAAAATAGCAGTGTCATTTTTCACAGAAATAGAAAAAATCCTAAAATTTGTATGGGACCACAAAAAAGTTCAAATACCTAAGCAATCCTGAGCAAAAAGAACAAAGCTGGAGGTATCACACTACATAACTTCAAAACATATTACAAGGCAACAGTAACCAGCAGTATGGTACTGGCATAAAAACAGATATATCTACCAGTGAAACAGAATAGAGCACTCAAATAAATCCACATATTTACAGCCAACTGATTTTCAACAAAGGTGCCAAGAACACACACTAAGAAAAGAATACACACACTCTCCAATAAATGGTGCTGGGAATATTGGATATGCATATGCAAAATAATAAAAATGGACTCCTATCTCTCACTATATAAAACTACTAGAAGAAAACATAGGGGAAACACTTCAGGAAGTTGGTCTAGGCAAATATTTTATGGCTAAGACCTCAAAAGCATAGGCAAAACCCCCCCAAAACAGACAAGTGGGACTATATTAAACTAGAAAGTTTCTCCACAGCAAAGAAAACAATTACTAGAGTGAAGAGACAACTTGCAGAAAATATTTGTAAACTGTTCATCTGACAAGGAACTAATATCCAGAATATGCAAGGAACCCAAACAACTCAATAGTAAAAAACAAAACAAAAAATAAATAATCCCATTAAAAAGTGGGCAAAGGAAATGAATAGATATTTCTGAAAAGACATACAAATAGTGAAGAGGTATATGAAAAAATGCTCAATATCACTAATGGTCAGGAAATGCAAATCAAAACCACAATGAAATATCATCTCACTCCAGTTGGAATGGTCATTACAAAAAAGAAAAAAGTAACAGATGATGGTGAGTATGCAGAGAAAGGGAACTCATATACTATTGTTGGGAAAGTAAATTAGTACAGCCATATATATGAAAAACAGTATGAAGAATTCTAAAAAATCCAAAAATAGAACTACCACACACTCCAACCATCCCACTATTGGGCACTTATCCAAAGGAAATCAGTATATAAAAGGGGGACACTTGCACCCCAATGTTTATTGCAGTACAATTCACAATAGCAAAGGAATATTATCAACCTAAATGTCCATTAATAGAAAAACAGATAAAGACAATATGGTGTGTGCGTATATATATATATATACACACACACATATACATACACACACACACACACACACACACACATACACACACAATGAAATACTATTTGGCCATAGAAAAGAATGAAATAATGTTTTTGCAGTAACACAGATGAAATTAGAGGTCACCATGTTGAGCAAAATGAGCCAGGCACTGAAAGACAAAACTTGCATGTTCTCATTCATAGAGGTAGAGGAGAGAGAATGATAGATATCAGAGAATAAAAAGGGTGTGTGTGTTGTGGGGGAGATGAAGAGAGGCTGGTTAATAGTTACAAACATACAGTTAGATAAAAGAAAGAAGTTCTAATGTTTGACAGTAGAGTAGGGTGACTATAGCTATTGACAGTGTATTGTATATTTCTAAGTGGCTAGAAGAGAGCACGTGAAATGTTCCCAGCATACAGAAATGAGAAATATTCAAGGTGATGGAACTGCAAATACCCTGACGTGATCATTACATATTCTATGCATGTAACAAAGTATCACATGTGCCCCCGTGAATATATACAAATAATATATATCAATATGAAAAATAAAACCCCCAAACATGTTGAATTATGTATCAAATATACAAATAAAATTAAATGACTAAAACTTGAAAGGTAATGATGGCATCTTTTGTTACCAGCCAGCAAGGCAACTTGAAGCAGACATGACTCTCTTCTTTGGGGACTAGATCAGCTACGTGAAGAAACTTTTTGAAAATTATATTACATTTTGTCCATTATGAATTTCCAACTTATATATATCAGTAGGAAATCAACATTTGGGAACCTTCTCCTTGCCAGAATGTCTAGTCCACCTTACTGATTTTAGCTGGTTACAATGGCAAAAGTAAAAATCTACCATTGTGGGTGTTTCACAATTGGCATCACAATGACATGTGATTTTCACTAATTAAGCTGCTTCTACTCTACAGTGTCATAGAGCTGTCTGCTTTCATTATGTTCTATTTTCTTCTTCATCTTCATAATTAACCCTTGCCATTAATAAGTAAAATATTAATATGTTTGTAAAATGACAGGTTGGTCATGGCATTTTAACAGTAAGTTATTATTCTCATAAATCAATATCTATTGAAGTTTCTCATACATATGAGATGAATACATTCTTTATAGGCCACTAGCACAAAGCAATGAAAAGTAAATAAGAATACTGAGCATAATAAGCAAGTTATAAAATGAATGGGTTTAAAAGATAAATGAAAGTTTTTGTTTCTACTTTTGAAAATTACTGAAATTTTGTTTTTTTAAGAAAATCACTTTTTAGCAATGAAGATTTGTCATGGAGGGGAAAAAAGTTTCTTTTTAGAATTCCTATAATAAACTTAAGACAGCAATTCACTACTACTAAAAAGAAAATCAATCTATGTCTGACCATTTTTTGACCTGTTTATAATTTCTCTAAATATCTGTGACATAAACATTCTTAGTTTTTCCAGACAAAATTTTTTTTTTTTTTTTGAGTTGGAGTCTCACTCCGTCGCCCAGGCTGGAGTGCAGTGGCACACTCACGGCCACCCCAGCGTTGACCTGCTGGCCTCCAGCAGTCCTTCCGCCTCAGCTTCCAAGTAGCCAGAACTACAGGCGTGTGCTACCACGCCGGCCTGGCTAATTTTTTTATTTTATTGTAGAGACGAGGTCTCACCAAGTTGCCCTGGCTGGTCTCTAACCCGCGGGCTCAGGCAATTCACTAGCTTCGGCCTCGCAAAGTGCTGGGATTAGTGGCTGAGCCACTGAACCCGGACAATTCTTTAATTTTTTTTTTTTTTTTTTTTTTTTGAGTTGGAGTCTCACTCTGTCGCCCAGACTGGAGTGCAGTGGCCGCTCCCGGCCACCGCAGTCTTTAATTTTTATCCTCTAATTTTCCTTTGGTAAGGTAGCACAACACTTCAGAATAATAGTACTACTTGATATTTAAAATCTGAAAAATCTCCTCTATTTGTTCCCTATTGATTCAGAATTTGTGATTATTCAAACCGTTGGAATAAAGTTTGTCTCTTCATAACTTATGAGGAAAGAGTGGAGAAGGGCAGGTTTAATCTACTAAAAATTAAAGCACTTCAGGGCTTTTGAAGATAATCATCTTTTATATGCAAACAAATGTTCTTGGAATGGCAGAATATTTACTTTAAAATACTTTATTAGCATTTAATTAAATTACATTAAATAACTAAAAGTAATAAGTATCTACATTAACATCATATTCTATAATTCAGACTTTTTACTAATTCAGAATAGTTAGCTCCTAATTTTTAGAAGAATTTACTGTGTTGGTTTATAATGACAAATTTTATACAGTTTAATCTTATTAAATCTATGTAATGAAACATTTATTTAGTTTTTTTTTCACTGAGGCTTTTTGAAAGCAGTTTGCCATATAAAATTTTTACATATATAAGCATACTTTAAAAATTTTCTATTTCCCTTTCATTTCTTTTATAACCTACTGTTTCTTCTGGTGAAACGGTAACACAGTTTCTTTAGGAAAGAACAAAAAATGAAAGTAGAAATGTTAGGGCCTTACAACAGTACAATGCCAATAGCTAGGAGCTCTCCAAATATGCAAATAAATCAACAGAGCCCTAATGATTTAGCTGAAATGCAGTATCCCCAGGGCAATAATCTACATTCAGAAAGGTATTCATTTGACATTCCGGAGGAAACAGTTCTATAGTCCCCTACTAGTTCCTTTGTTACCAATTTAGTTACAGAAAAATCCTATCTATGCTAAAGTGAAACTTCTGTTTCTGCTCCTTTCACAGTAATTCTGATTTAAGGAAGATACAGTTGACTACTAGCAATGAAATCTATTTTGTTTTTATAGCACCCTTTTCAATTTCCTCCAGAAAACTTCAAAGTTGATTATTTGAATGCTAAGCTAATCAACTGGGAACACTGGAAAAATAAACCAGGTTTAGGATGTTAACACTTTAAGTATCCTTAAATATTTTACATAGCTTCCTAATCAGTACACATCTTGTACAATATTTCTTAAAGGAATATTTGCATGGTATTTTCATCTGTTTATTGTGCATGGGTGGGCAGAATGACAATCTATTCCTTTTCAGGAGAGTCTGAACACATTTTTTATTCCATTTTCCCTACTCTTTATACACTTACTGTTCACATCAAAGTTACAGATACAGAAAAAACATTGTCTCCAAATTAATGTATTTTGAACCAGACAACCATGTTGTGTTTACTAAAGGAAGTGGAAAAGAATCAGAGGACAAGTAAGGGTCATCCTAGTTCTCATTTTTACTGCCAACTGTCATACAAGTAAATGGAACTCGATGTCCAGGCACCATTCTGAGCATTTCGTATGCAGTGGCATTACCACTACTTATGTGAGCAGTCAATAATTTACTATTGTACTGTCATCATGGACAATGTCCCATTAATAAAACAGATTACTCTCCATAGGCACTTGCAATAAATTATGGTCCTCAAAAATATTCCCTATAGTAGAGTAGGTTCCCATAGCAGAGTAACAGAAATAATAATCCTTTAAAGAGAGAAAGAGAAATAACTATGAAGCTCCATTTACCATTTTCATCATGACCACTGGCTTCTGGCGTGCCTTGCCTCTGGTCCTCTTCAGGTGCCTCAGGATAAATGACAGCAGTGTCTTGTTGTTGCAGGAACTCTTCAACATTAGGATCATGGTTTTGCTCATTTTCTGCATCTGAGTCGCATTCATCATCTTTCACTAAAAAAAAAAAAAAAAAAAAATGCATACTTTATAAAAAGCAATTTCACTAAGTTGTTACAAAGGTTTTCTAAAAAAGAAATGATTTATCTTGAGAGACCATGTGGTTGTTCTTGAATCTGCAGAAAATATTTACTGAAAACTAAAAATGAATTTCACTTATTATGGCTGTAATCTATTAAGAATTCATTTCACTTTGCAAATTTAAAGTGGTATAAATGTCTGAAATTCTCACACTATGCCTTTTAAGCTTTAGAGTTACACTTCTATTTTACTAATAAAACAGAAAGAAAGTAATACAGTTGACTAAATTTTTTATTTCTTAATGTAATGCAAGGAAAAAAAAAACTTTAGCTCTCAAAGGTCACCTGTCTAGTAACCTATCATACCATAATATTATCTGTTTATTATTTTTTTAAGTCATGGTCTCACTCTGTTACCCAAGCTGGAGTGCAATGACAAAATCATGGCTCACCACAGCCTCGACCTCCAGAGCTCTGGCAATATTTCCACCTCAGCCTCCTGAGTAGCTGGGACTATAGGTGTGTGCCACCATGCCCGACTACTTTTTTGCACTTTTTTGTAGAAATGAGGTCTTGCTATGTTGCCCAGGTTGGTTTTGAACTTCTGGACTCAAGCAATCCTCCTGCCTCAGCCTCCTGAAGTGTTGGGATTATAGGCGTGAGCCATCAGTGCCCTCCCCATAACATTTATTTAAAGTTGTACTGTAGCACCCCCTTATCTGAGGTTTCACTTTCTGTGGTTTCAGTTAACCGTGCTCAACCATGGCCCAAAATTAGGTGAGTATAGTACAAGAAGATATTTTGAGGGAGAGGCCACATTCACATAACTTTTATATTGCTGTTAATATTTCATTGCTATTATTTTTATATTATTGTTAATATTGTTATATTTTACTATTAGTTATTACTGTTGATATCTTATTGTGCCCAATTTATGAATTAAACTTTATCACAGGATATACATGTATAAGAAAAAATGTAGTATATATAGGGTTTGTTACTATCCACAATTTCACTCACAGGGTGTCTTGAAACTTATCTCCTGTAGATAACAGGGGATGGATGTACTTTAAATCTGAATCATTCTCAAATAAACCACTCTGGCATTCAATTCAGTTTTGTGATTTCTTAGAAAATAGCTTTAATAGTTATCTATAGTTATAAAGATTTCCAAAGTCAGAGTAGCACATCAGTGAAAACTGCTTCTCTACTATTCATATACAAACACGGCTATTCTTTCTCTATTTCTGCCTCAATACGTGTTAACTGTGAGATTAAGGCAGAAGGACATTTTCTCCAGTTGGAAAAGTTTAAGAGATAACAGTGTCTTCACTTTGAAAAGTGAGCCCAGAGAGCTGCTGTGTTTCTAAAGCAGTTCTGCTGTACTACGTTTCCTCCATTTCCTCCATTGGCTCCAGATGGGAATGTCTGCTCCACGCTGGTGGTAACTGTAATGGGTTAGTACGGGTCCCAAGTGTCTCATGGTTGACTTCTTTATAGACTTCAGACTAAACTGTCAGTTCTAAATTTGTAAAACAACACTTCCCAGCAGACTGAAATTGGGCCGAACTAAAATGGTGATGTATAGGTATTTTTTGTTAGATGGTTATTAAAACAATCTTGCTAAACTCCTGCACAGTAGTAGTAACAATTCCTCAGGGTAGCTGCTGTTTAAAATCTGAGGACAGCAAAGTGATAATGGTGATCCAAAATGTTTTCTTCCATTTTAATACAGCCAATGGCTATCAATTATTTAGTACCTGTTATATATGAGAACTGTATTATTTAGTTCAAGTAGTCACCAAACTGGGTTATCAGATCCAGATGTGAGAAATAAGAATGGTGATTCGTTTTCACATTGGAGTCTTGCTTATCTTGGGTTCTCAAGATGGTGTCTAAATGCTTTGTGCTTCTCTTTTGTTGATTCACTTTCTGCCTCTTTGTGCTTTCTTTTCATGGGTTTTTTACTTTGGTGGGCTTCATGTTTAACTTTTGGTGGGATCCAATCAGCAAATAGCACATGCAAATAAAATGATTCTGTACACCAATCAAAATGTGTCATGGAGGCATCAGCCGGGAAAGCCAATAACTTCTGCAGTATTCCTCCAATGAGAAACCAGGAAAGGAACCTGCCTTTTAGGGTTAAAAGTGCTGATTCTTCCTGCTTCGGTGTGCCTGCCCATAGACACCTCATCTTGCAAAACCATCATTAAAGTCTCACTTCTACTGAACGCTATGTCTCTGTGTCCATCCTTTGATTCTGGACAGGTGAGTTCATTTCTCACACAGAGGTGAGTGAAAACTTCTTAAGACATGAGCTGATACTGTTGGTTTCAAGGAAATCAATTCCCAGATCCTCAACCTCCATGAACATATTATTGCTTAGTAACTTGAAGGTTCTTCTCCCCTTTCCTCCTTTTCACAGTATCCCTTGTTCTTACTTTCATAAAATAAAAATGAAAAAAGTCATATCTCTCTATTCATCCACTACATTATTATGGTGTACTGCTTTGGAGTGTAAAAACCTGTAGGTTGCCAAAGGAAAAATGTTCAAAATAGTGATTGGGGAAAAATCTTCTTTACTAATTAATCAAGGCAACATAAAACCACTATAGGTTTTCCTGGCTTCCCTGTTTACATAGATTTCTACTAGGCATAAATCATGGCAACTGAAATGAGGGTATTTTGGCCCAAGTTGGGAAGCTGAAATAAATTATATTATATGGGCAGAAGGAGTGAGAGTAATTTTCTTTTAATGATCCCCCTAACTATTAATAAAAAAAATTCACTGCACTTCAGGAGACTGATGAAAGCAAAGAATATTCTCAAACATCATTCCTAGGATCTGTCATTAGCTGGAACAATAAGCACATTTGAACAGACAAAGCAGAACAAATCAATGACAGTGAGTCTTTTCAAAGCAATTTCAATTTTCAAATTAAACTAGAAAAAACTCATAAATGAAATTCATATTTTATGTGATTTTTTTATAGATTCCATGCAGTTAGATTTGATGACAGTAAAATTATTTTTATCAGTACATTATAAAATATTTATTTCAATTAAGCACTCTCCACCTTATAAGATGTTTATATTTTCCACATCCTAATAACAAATTATATGAGGGGGGACCCCCCAAAAAACAGGAATTATCTTTTGGAGGGCAGGCCTCTTGTAGTACAGGCTTCCCCCACTAGGTGAGTGTTCTAGGAACCCATCAGCATCAGTGTAGGAGCCAGTGTTGTTGTGAGAGACTGCATTTGGCTTCAGTAAATTTTTTTTTGAAGTTTCTTTTAGTGTATTTGCCTATTTCATGATGAGTGATTTACATGAACAACATGCTCACACAGCACTGAATGCTCAGCAAGTTTTTGACCAAAAACAGTGTGAGCCCTGTGCCCCACCCACCCTATTCACTGATATCTCCACCACCATCAGCCTTTTTTTGTTTCCCCAATGGAAAAAGTCCTCAAAGGGAAATGTTTTGCTGATGTGGAAGAGGTTGAAACAAAAAACAGCAGAAGCATTAAAAGGTATCAAAATTGATGAGTTCAAAACTGTTTTGAGCAGTGGCAAAAGCATCTCGATGGGTGTATTGCATCAAACGGAGACTACTCTGAAAGTGACTGAAGTTTAAACATGCAAGAATAAACACATAATTTTTTATAAATGAATTCTGGGGCTGTTTTGTGTGCTCCCCTGCCCCCGTATACATGCTAACTGCTGGAATGAGTTTTTAAATAGTATCACTTTTCAAAATTACATAATCTGCATTTTGTAAATGAATTTTGTGACTTTAAAAAGCTATAAACTTACCCATAAGCTGAAGATTAATTCCACATGGCGACATTTGGACACAAAATATTTTAATAACTTATAAAAATCAGATTAGATCTATATCACCTTGATCTTGACTTTATTGGAGTGTTTTTATAAGATGTATTTATTCTTTACATATTCTTCATTATTTATAATTTCTATATTCCTCATACATGTCCTTATTGATGTAATTTTATAAAATTCCTCAAAATGTGTATTGACATATTTATTTGAATTGTAAAAACAAAGACATGCAATTTTTTTTCTGACAGAAAGGAAATCTGACTTGGCTGGCTGGCATGACAATGATAATTGACATTGCTAGTTAGGTTATTTATTTATTTATTTATTCATTTATTTATTGAGTTGGAGTCTTACTCCATCACCCAGGCTGGAGTGCAAGGGCACGCTCACAGCTATCCCAGTGTCAACGTGCTGGGTTCCGGTGATCCTTCCACTTCAACCTTCCAAGTAGCCAGAACTACAGGCACGTGCTACCACGCCCAGTTAATTTTGATTTATTGTAGAGATGAGGTCTAGTCAAGTTGCCCAGGCTGGTCTCGAACCCGCGGGCTCAGGCAATCCACTCGCCTTGACCTCCCAAAGTGCTGGAATTACAGGCTGAGTGACTGAGCCTGGCCGCTAGTTAGCTTATTAGAGGGAAACTTTACAGGACTTAGGTAAACTAAGTTTTGGAGTAAAAACATTTTCATAAAAAATGTATTTGCAAAAGATACTGAAATTAATCATATTTCAATTTTCCTAACCATTTCTAAATATATTAAACAAGGTTACTGTAAGTGAGAAAAAAAGTTAAGAAAAGCCAAAAACAGATATCATGAGTCTTTTGGTAAGTAAACATTGGTAAAGCATTTCTGATATTTGTCTCAGATAAAAAGGAAGTGAATGGTTCTAATGACTAAGAAAGAAATCCTTTTTGCAAATTAGGTGGCATTGAATTTTTGTTTCCCACAAAATTGAAGGAGTGCTTAATCAAATTGTTAGCTGACAGGACATAAAAATATTTTGTTAACAGATAACCATAACTCTTGACATATAATTCTGAAGATCCATAAAAAACTGAGTAATGCTAAACAAAAAATAGAAATAGAATTAGTGCTGAACACTTTCTTCTAGAAAAAAGTAACACTAAGCTATTCAAATATGAAGTAACTGAAAAATGCTTTAGCTCCTTTAATTTTATTTCCAGTAACATTTTCTTTAATATTTATTAAAATTTATATTGTGATCAACTATGAACTACTAACAAATCATAAATCAATCTATAAATTTTTAAAATCTAAATATCTTTGTGGCCCTTGGAGATTAAAAAGAAATTTAATTTAATTCATAAACATATTTTTTCTTATAAACAAATATGAAAGTTGATCAAGAATATCTCTAAACAGGAAATATGTTAGCAAAAAATTGACAGCATATATAAAATAGAAATATGAGTTCAAGTAAACATTATAACACTTCTGACTCTTAAGAAAGAATATATTAGGCCGAGCTCAGTGGCTCAGCCTGTAATTCCAGCACTTTGAGGCCAAGGTGAGAGGATTGCCTGAGCCCGTGGGTTCGAGACCCGCCTGGGCAACTTAGCGAGACCTTGTCTCTACAATAAATCAAAAACTAGCCGGGCATGGTAGCACATGCCTGTAGTTCCGGCAACTTGGAAGGCTGAGGTGGAAGGACTGCCGAAGCCCAGCAGGTTGAGGCTGTGGTGGCCGGGAGCATGCCAGTGCACTCCAGTGTGGGCGACAAAGTGAGATTCCAACTCAAAAAAAAGAAATAATATGATCATATTTTTAAAAAAGTGAATAACAGTAGGTATTAAATTACTATGGATTTCACATATAAGAGTAATGTTAAAATTGCCAATGTTTTAATATGCCAGAAATTAAATTGTTTCTAACTACTTATATTTAAAATGAAAAATTTTATGTCCATTAATAAATTTGTGAAGCAGTATGTACTCAGTTTACATACTATAAAATTTTGATGATAACAACGGTAACTCTTACTGTTGATGGGAGTGTAAACTAGTATAACCTCTGTGGAAAACAGTTTGGTGATTCCTAAAAGGTCTAAAAATTGACCTTCCATACGACCCCGCAGTCCCCCTACTGGGAATATACCCGGAGGAACTCAAATCACTCTATGAAAAAGATACCTGCACACGCATGTTTATTGCAGCATTGTTCACAATAGCAAAAACACGGAACCAACTGTGCTGCCTATCAAAAGAGGACTGGATAAAAAAAATGTGGTACATATACACAATGGAATATTACGCAGTCATAAAGAAGGACAAAATTATGAACTTCACAGCAACTTAGATGGACTTAGAGGCCATAATACTGAGTGATCTATCACTGAAACAAAGAACTGAGTATCACATGTTCTCACTCATAAGTGAACCTTTAACAATTATCATAATACTATAAGAAAAGGATTGTCAGTAGTGGGAAATTGCCTCAGGGGCAGGGGAGGGATTGGCAGTAGTGGGATTCTGCTGGGGCTGGGGGTGGGTGGGGGCATACCTCATCAACAAGGTTATCTGCATAATGAACATTTGTATACCTAACCCTGAATTGTACCCCACATCTTTAAAATTAAAAATTAAAAAAAATAACAGTAATTCTTAGAATTGTTATGAGGATTAATTAGTACAGTAATATACTTATTAATACTGTTCCTGGTCTGAAGTGATATATTGTTAGCTATTTTTCTTAAAGCAGTACTGTAAGGTGAACATCATAATTTCACAATTAAAATTTTTCTCAATTAAAAAAATGAAGGATAAAAATGTTAGATAGCTTTTGCAAGATTATATAGGAAAAAAGTATTACCATTAGAGTAGATCATTTTGTATTAGGTGTCTGGTATCAAATTCTGGGCTGATTCTATTGAACGACACTATTTCCATGAACCCACATTTACTAAACCCTATTTCAAGCCATGACCAAGAATTCTGTAGTTTTACCCATAACTACATTTAAAGTGTTGGGAAATGCATATCATGGTCAATTATAAAGCAAATATTCCTGGTCTTATGATGATAAACTTATGCATTTAAATACTAGGGAGATGAGCAAATACACAGATGCATATAATGATAATTTGGTTTTCTTTTCAATATGACAAAACTCAGAACTGACTGTCAAAGTAGAGAATTATAGGACTATAAACACAGAGAAAGCAAACATTTAATATAAATACTAAATATTTTTTATTTAGTCATCTCTCTCTCTCTATATATATATAATTTTTCCATCCTGAATAAAGTATTCTCAGGTTTCCCCCTAACTTTACCATCCATTTTTGAAACATTGTAAATCTACTAACATATAAACAACATCAAAAAAGGGATGCTCAAAAGGAACAAAGGATGTTTGGGGTGAATTTTTCACTCTCTGAATACTAAGCTCAGGGTATAGTTCTCTTAACTTCATGAATTGCAAAAGGAAGCCAGCAATAGAAAAGATCTGACAAAGTTCTGAACTAATGATGGTGACCTTTGTACAATGTTTTTACTTACTTTGTCAGCACATCATTCCCTAGAAGTTAAAGAAGTAGCAAAAGCAAAGGCAAAATATAATTTAAAGTTTAACTGCTCAGAAGTTCAATTTCCATCCGTCTTTTCTTGCAGCTACACTTATTGGAGCTTTATGAAATGTCTGCTTATTCCTAATTCCTCATGTTCCAGGGCAATAATGCAGCAGGGATCATGTGGGTCAGGGAGACCTTACATTTAGCAGCAACCTTGGTTAATACAAGGTTACTCTGCTTTCCGGATGTGAATTTTTTTTAAAGGAAATGTTCATACCACTTAGTACTTAAAACTGAGATAATGTGTTTATTTTTATAGTGAAGTACAAACTGTCAAATAAAATACTGTATATCTGAAACTATGAATAACTTTTTTTGATAGTATTTTTCCTAGAAGAGCAAACGGTCTTCTGTAACTCTGCTAATATTGGTGTTTATAAGTCATCAAAATTTAATATTAGGTAAAAGAGTAATAAACAGCATTCTTTTGTGTTCATCAACACTACTATTTTACTGATAACAAACGTCCAGCTTAAATATTTTATATATTTTATAGCTTAGCATGACAAATATTTGATAACAAGCATATCCGAATGCATTATTCATGCAAGTTACACAGAACCACATTAGGGCAGAATATAAAATCTGAGGCTGTAGGCACCTCAAATGATCACATATTCCATTATTATTTAATTAATTTGGAATTCACCTTTAATAACAGCACAAAGATTTACTCTGTTTTATGGAAAAGACTGACAAGTATCGGAGTGCTAATGTTTATATTACAGATGAAAATCTATTATTGATACTTATTAACCATGAACCACACTCATTTTACATAATAAAAGATAATTTTTATGGCCTTATGAAATATTCCTAAAATGTACTGCAGAGTAAAAAAAAAAAAAATCTATAAATGACAAACCACTGAAAAGAAGGGAAAAAAGTAATTAAAACTATATGATACAAATATATAATTTATGGTTGAAAACACAAATTGAAATTATACAACATTTAAGCATAGTATTTGGAGGACATGTTTTAAGAACTTGGTATCCGTTTTTGGTTAACATCCTAACAGTTCTAGCTGACAGAGGACACAATAAAAAGTGGCTGGTATTAATATACATAAGATCTGATTTAAGTTTCCCACTTACTCTTTTGCTTCTTAAATCTGATCTGAATCCATTACAGAGGAATATACCTAAGTATTAGGAGTATGTATTCAGAGTCACCTACAAGCAAATTTTGTTTACTATAGTTCAACTTCATTTTGGCCTTTTTCAATAACAGAAATTGTAAGAAAAAAGTTTGATTCTCTCGATTGCTATGAAGTGTTCACTCAACCCATCAATATTCATGATTCTCATCTGGTTTATAAATAATCCATGATATTTGTGCATTTTTCTTTCTTCTGCTTTCTTTCTTGTGGGCAATTCAAAGCAGACCCTGGTAACTAATAATGAAACTCAAAATTGTTAGACCTGCATTTCTATAACTTTGGTCAAAAATATGATAGAAGTTCAAAATTGTCATTCAAACACTCATATTTTTAGATTGTCTGTAGATTATATAGTTATCCCTATAGAATGGAAAATCTATATTTTATATGAAATCTGTAAGTTTACACTGTATTTAAAGAACATTTACTTCTAACTTTTTATGTCGTTTTCCACATGCCTAGGTAGCTAAATATTTAATGAGGGCAAGATAAATGAGAGGAAATAGACTAAATTCAGGACTCACACATGCAAAATCAGTGACACAAAAGACCTCCTGCAAAGACTATGATATGAAAGAAAATAGCAAGAAAGTACCTGTACAACCTGCTTCATCTGCCTGAGCTTCAGGCCCCAGGATTTCTTGCCCTTCCTTTCCTGCTGAAATCAAAGAACAAGGAATTAAAATAGATCTGTAATGTTCCTAACACAAATGAAAGATAAATGTGGGGTGATGGATATCCTAATTACCCTGATTTGATCGTCATTGTATACATGTATCAAAATATTACATGCACACCCTAAAACATATACAAGCATTATACATCAAATAAAAAATTTTTTAAATCTATGTGTCACAAACACTTTGACTTCTAGAAACCTGAAGAAGAAATTTTCAGTAGATTGTATTTAATTTGGATATTTTTCCTTTTATAAATATGGTAATGTGTCCTTGAAAAGTAAAGCTTAAAAAAAAATCTAGGTGAATAGTTTTATCAAACTCACAGATACCTTGAAGAAGTAAAAGCAGTGCAGATTTAGATATTCTGAAATTATACATATTTAAAAATTTTAAGAAAACTGGAATTTTAGTAGGAAAAGAGCTCTACCTATAGGTAGTAGAATTATTTTAAAATTTACCCTCCATAGCAAAAATGTCTGTGCTCTGGGCACTGTGCTACATGCTTTATAACTTACTTCTTTTAACTTTCATAATAACCTATTTTGTAAGTTAAAAAAACTTGAGGCCTGGAAGAATTAAATAATTTGCCCACAGACCTGGAGCTTTAGGTGGTGGAAGTAGAATCTGAATGGGGGTCTTACTGGCTCTAAAGTCCACTTTCTGTTACACTCTTGCTTGTCTAACTAGAGTACCAGAAACACTAGAAAGAAGACTGAACTGAATGTCATTGTGCCCAAAGTTAACATCTAAGGCATTATACTTTTTCTTTTACTCTATTCATTATTCTACCTACTGACAAGTAGTAAAAAAATAACAAAGTGGTACTGATAAATATTTTAAAATGTTTGTTATCCTCCCTTGACACCTCCAAATTTATAGTGGGCTAACTTTAGTATTCTATACAGAATAGTTTCAAAGTGAACATTTTGTACTATAAATAAATGCATATATTTCTGGCAAAATAAAGTATGTCTAATGCACTCAGGTACATTTTATTTATTATAATAGTTTATTAAGAACATGTGCATTTATGAAAGGCATGAAGGAGTTCTTTTTCTAACTAGTAGCAGAGCATATGAGGGAGGACCTAAAAAACCCAGCATTATCTTTTGGAGGGTGGGCCCCTTGTAGTACAGACTTCCCCCACTAGGTAAGTGTCCTAGGAACCCATAAGCATCAGTGTACCAGCTAGTGTTGCTGTGAGAGATTGCGCTCGGCTTCAGTTAATTTTTTTGGGGGCGGGGGATTCTTTCAACGCATTTGGCCATTTCATGATGGATGATTTACAAGCACACTTGCCCACACCACACTGAGTGTCCAGCAGTTTTTAACCCAAAATGGCATGCCCCCCATGCCCCTTCCTCCCTATTTACCTGATCTTGACCCAAGCAACCTTTTTTTTTTTGTTTCCTTAGATTAAAAAAAATCCTCAACGGGAAATGTTTTGCCAATGTGAAAGAGGTGAAATGAAAAACGGCAGAAGTACTAAAAGGCATCAAAATTAATGAGTTCAAAACTGTTTTTGAGCAGTGGGAAAAATTTTTTGATAGGAGTATCACATCAAACAGAGAGTACTTTGAAGGTGGTTAAAGTTTAAACATGAAACATAAATATGCAATTTTTAAATTTTTTATTTTATTTTTATTTTAAAAATGTGGGGTATAATTCAGGATTAGGTATACAAGTGGTCATTGTATAAGTAAAGTTTGGGCCTCCCTTTGGTTCCCCCACTTCGCTTGGTTTGAGATCAGGTACCCTTATTGATGCTGTGTCCTCACCCCCACCCCCCTGCAGTATCCCACTACTGCTGATCCCTTTCTTATAGTATTTAAATATGCAATTTTTAATAAACTCTGTTTTTTAGGTCCCCCCTCTTATATCATAATTATGATCAGAATGACACCAAAGTACAGTGTAGATATCTGCACTCTAATCAAATCCCACTGAATATGTCAGACAAAAATCTTGATTTAGATTTCTCTTAGGTTTGATTGTTACATTGAGAAATAGAGCACTAATCAAGTGAAATTTTTGTGTCACATTAGAGCATGAGTTTCTTTTAAGTGACTTGGATTATTAGGTGGATTTATTCAGTAGATTCTTAACTCATTAGCTTTTATACTAGTACTTAAAGATGATCACTATATGAAAAACAGTTAAAGTGTGCATAAACCTCTTTAGATCAACATAAAAAACATCATCTAAAGCAGATAATGATAAGATTAACTTCTGCTGAAGTCTCATTTTATACTTCCCATCAGTAAAACAATTTAAACATTCCTGATAAAGTACTTACAATGCAGTAGGATAAACACCAATGTTTGCTAATCTTATCCAAACCACTAACACCTCCCTTTTTTCCTTCTCTGATACTCTCCTTAAAGTACAATAATAAACAGTATGCCAGTGGTGTAGTTATATATTCATAATATCATTACTTTCTGTTGCATATCTATGCCTCTTGTTCTTACCAAATGAAAATCACAATAGTCAGAGTTACTACTTGTTAAGATGGAATATGATATTAAATTAAATGACATTTTTGGACATTACTAATTTTTCTACTTACGAGTTACTATAGCTAATTTAAAAGCTGTTTTCAGTTTAATTAAGTGATTTATTCATTTTTTCATCTCTGCTTGAGATAAAATCTAGGCTCTTTAGATGAGCATTTAACACACTTCAGAATCTGCTCCCAAACTTATTTCCCACAACTTAAAAACCAGAAGTCTCATTTCCTTCTTTTATTATTGAGGCTGGAATTTCGGCTGAACAACTAAAACCATATTGCCCAATGAAAACATAAACTATCCTAGTGCTGGCCTGTAATGGGAATACACACTCTCACTCCAAAAGTACTGCCCAGGAATAGGCTCCTTCTTGCATTATCCATGGACGGCATGGATTTTTTCAAGCAGCAGTCTCTCTCATGTGTTCTGATCTTACTGCTAGTTTAGAAAATATAAAAAGAATAAAGCAGTAAAATCTATATGTCTATGGTATTTTTAAAATAAGACTTAATAATGTCAACACATTATGACTGGCTAACCTAAATGCAATTTTTAAAAGAGCAGGATGCTCCTGAGACTTTTGCTTTTGGTATAAACACCAAAACAAATATATACAATAGGAAAAATGCCTAAGCAATAGACTTTATTTTTTCAAACATTGGCCTGAACGATAAGTCATGAAATACTACTTAGAAATAAAAAGGAACAAACTCCTCATACATGTAACAACTCAGATTAATCTCCAAGAAATTATGAAAAGTAAATAAAACCAATTTAAAAGGTTAATACTTTATTATTTAATTTATGTAATATTCTTTAAGTAACACAATTATAAAAATGGAGATTAGTGGTTGCCAGGGGTTAGAAATGGGGCAGAGAAGAGGGAGAGAGATGGGTATATAAAAGGAAACTAGGGTACCTCCCTCGTAGTGATAGAATTGTTCTGTTCTTGACTGTATCAACATCAATGCATTGGTTGTGATATTCTATTACAGTTTTGTGAGATGCTACCATTGGGGGGAACTGGCTAAAGGGGAAAACAGGATCTCTCTGTTTTATTTATGAATCTATAACTATCAATGAATTATTTATGAATATATAATTATCCCCTAATTAAAAGCTTAATTTAAAAAGTCAAAGGCAAATACTGCAAATTTAGATAAAAAGAGTTTACGGCTTGTTCATTTTAGGCATATGATAAAATTCTTAGTAAGTAAAAACAAGGATGGCAAATGAAATTCACTTTAATTTAATATCAAGAAGACCTACTATCAATTGCAGCATAGTTCAAAATACAGGACTCATTATTAAGCACATGTGCTAAATTCTAAAACTTGCATTTTTGAAATTCATACCAATGTGTTTCTATTTACTTCAAATGTGTTCCTGGGAATATTTTATAGCAACCGCTAATAAGGCATAGTAAGTAGCTAACTGCACATTTATGCACTTGCTAACACACATGCCATGCACAAGTACACATGTACAGATGCTCTCCATGGTGGTTATGTCTCAGTAAACCCATTATAAATGGAAAATCTCGTTAAGTCAAAATGCATTTAATACACCTAACCTACCAAACATCATGGCTTGGCCTAGTCTACCTTAAACACGCTCAGAATACCTATATTAACACACAGTTGGGCAAAATCATTGAACACAAAGCCTATAAGTCTAATTTATAATAAAGTGTTGAATATTTCATGTAATTTATTGAATACTGTACTGAAAGTGAGAAACAAAATGGTTGTACAGGTACTTGAAGTACAGTTTCTACTGAATACTTCCACACCATCATAAAATCGAAAAACCATTAAATCAAACCTTACATCATAAGTTGGGGACCTTTTGTATACCTTTTCTCAAGTTGTTCTCTTGGTCTAGAGAGCTGTTACCTATTCCAACGTACTGACTTTTATAAATCTGATTTTTTAAAGATCAGTTTACATCTCTCTCATTCTGTAGTTCTTCTATGAGCCTGCTTCTCTGCTAGTCCCATTCTACTGTCCCTACAAAAGGAAAACTATCCAAAAAGCAAATGTCAACATTCCTGAATTCAAACCTAAAAGTGTTCAAACTATTAGAGATGAAATATTTCTCTGTGTTCTCTGACAGATAGCTTCATTTCCCTTCCCTTTTAAAATTCTCTAGTTTGTTATATACAAATATCTGTGATTGTCCAGCAAATACAGCTCACAACCTCCATGAACCTGGTTAACTCAGGGATTTATTTATTTATTTAATTATTTAAAGCAGGATTTATTGAGAAGACAGAAAAACTCCCACAATAGGAGGGGACCCAAGAGGGCTGCTGATCTTAGGGATCAAAAATATATACCTGAGGTCAGATTCAGTTAAGATGGAGAAAGCACAAGCTATCCTATGTCTGCTACCAAAAGTAGCCAATAAATCTAGGGAGAATGTACGGAGCAGCTACTTAAAGACTCTGAGAGGTAAATCACAGTAGGCAGACTGGAGAAGACGACACAATAAGAATTCCAAGTACCACAGGGTAATTCCCCTTACTTTTAAATTTAAACTCTGGGGTCCCTTTGCTTGGATTTAAGGCAGCTTAAAATCTGGAAGTGGACACTGGGGCATAACAGAGAAGCTCTGTAGTAAAGCCCTCTAGTTTAAGCAAGGAGCAAAAAAAGGAAGGGAGAAATATTCATTTCCCCCACCTTATTCTCTTGCACTCCAGCCCCCAGGTCATTTCAAGGTAGTGTTACAGGCAATGGTGACACCAGCAGGGGCCTGAAGTTACCTAAAACTTTCCTCTCCAGTAGGAGGAGCTGTGGCCCCAAGAGTGTGATACAAACTTTGAGTTGTCTCCCTTGTCTTCTTGTTGCTCTTTTTCCTACAGATGTTGTCGCAGAAGTGTGTGGCAAAGTGGAGTAAATAAAGTCCCAGAATTTTGACTGGAGAAATGAAAAGCAGAGTCCCAGGAAACTAAAAGTACTGGGCAGACCATAAACGACAGAAGCTCAGGAAAGTGACCCCATAAAGTTGTTTATGCTGGGTTTATGTCAAACTTCTCATATGTGAATCTGACCACAGACTTTGAGAACCTAAGTATGAGACAGACAACTACCCATGTCCCAGTTTGGCTGATGGGTAGTACATGAAGGACAGATCCTAAGGGCATTTCAAAGGCTTTGAAAACTGAACTAATTATGGAACCACAACATACAGAAAGCTGGTTGGAGCTTATGGTCTGAATACAACTTGATAAGCTGCCTAATAAACCAAAAATGTGAAAACTCTCTACTGGATTTATATAAGACCAAGAGTCTCATAAAGTAATACTAAAAATGTCCAGAATACAGTCCCAAATTAGTTGGCATATGAAGAATCAGGAAACTCTCAACTTGCACAAGAAAAGATGATCAGCCGGGCTCGGTGGCTCAGCCTGTAATCCTGAGCCTTAGGAGGCTGAGATGAGTGAATTGCCTGAGCCCACGGGTTCGAGACCCGCCTGGGCAACTTGGTGAGACCTCATCTCTACAATAAATCAAAAACTAGCCGGGTGTGGCAGCGGCGCCTGTAGTTCCAGCTACTTGGAAGGCTGAGACGGAAGGATCGCCGGAGCCCAGCAGGTTGAGGCTGCGGTGGCCAGGAGCAGCCACTGCACTCCAGTCTGGGCTACAGAGTGAGACTCCAACTCAAAAAAAAAAAAGAGAAGATGATCAAAAGATGGCAATGTTGAAAGAATAAAGACACTGGAATTATGAGACAAAGACTTCAAGGTAACTATTACAAAAGTGCTCCAAGAAGTAAGGGTAAATATTGTTGAGAAGAATGGAAAGATAGAATGTCTTATCAAATTCTCAGCAAATGGAAGATACATAAATAGAAACTAAAGGGAAATTTTAGAATTAAAATACAGTAACAAAAATTTTTAAATCACTGGATTAGCTTAATAGCAAAATGAAGATAAAAGAGCAAAGATCAGTGAACTTGACAGTATATCCATGAAAATTACCCAATCTAAGAGAGAGTAAAAAAAAAAGAAAAATTAAAAAAAAAAAAAACACCAAACAGGCTCAGGGGTTATGGGACAATAATAACATATCTAACTTTCATGTCATTGGAGTCACAGAAGGAAAAAAAGAATATGGTGCAAAAATTTTTGTGAAGCAATAATGTCTAAAAGCTTCCCAAATTTAGTGAAAGACATAAACCTATAGATTCAGAAAATTCACTGAACCTCAAACAGATAAACCCCAAAAATCTAAGCCCAAACTATTAATCAATTCTGAAAACTAAAGTTAAAAATATTAAAAAGAGCCAGAAGAAATAATACATACCTGTAAGGAAACAATGTCTTAGAAAGACTGTAGGTTTGTCATCATAAACCATGGATTTCATAAGAAAGTGGAACATGTTAAAATGCTAAAACAAAAAAACTGTCAGCTCAAAATTCTATGTCCAGTAAAAATATCTTTTGAGAATGAAGGCAAAGTGAAGACATTTTCAGGTGAAGTAAAAGTAATAGAGTTCACTGCAAGCAGATATATTCTAAAAGAATTACCAGACCAGGCATGGTGGCTCAAGCCTATAATCTCAGCACTTTCGGAGGCTGAGGCGAGAGGATTGCCTGAGCCCAGGGGTTCATGACCTGCCTGGGAACCTTGGTGAGACCTCGTCTCTACAATAAACAATAAAAAACAACAACAACAAAAAAATTAGCTGGGTGTGGTAGTGTGTTCCAGCTACTTGGAAGGCTGAGGTGGAAGGATCACCTGAGCCCAGCAGGTCGACACTGGGGTGGCTGTGAGCATGCCACTGCACTCCAGCCTGGGCAACAAAGTGAGACTCCAACACACACACACACACACACACACACACACACACACACACACACAGAATTACCAAAAGAAGATTATCTAAAGAAGGTACAGTTATATCACAGGGACACCTGGAATGTTAGGAATGAAAGAACAAGAGAAATGATGTATCACATATAACAACTACAAAATAAAGGAGGGAAGATAATGGGACCTATATAAAAGTAAGATTTACACATTCCACTTGGAATGGTAAAATACTGAAGCTGGCCAGGCATGGTGACTCATGCCTGTGAACTTAGCACTTTGGGAGACTGAGAAGGGAGGATTGCTTGAGCTCAGGAGTTTGAGACCAGCTTGAGGACAACATCACGAGGTCTTGTCTCTACAAAAAAATTAAAAATTTGGCCAGGCATGGTGGTGTGCACCTGTGGTCCCAGCTGCAGGCAGGACTAGTTGAGGCAGGAGAATTACTTGAGCCCAGGAGGTCAAGGCTGCAGTGAGCTATGATCATGACACTGCACTCCATCCTGGATAACAGAGTGAGACCCCAGTTCAAAAAAACAAACAAACAAAAACCCCCACAAAAATTCATTCTAAATAGTTTGCACAAAGTTAAGTATGTATATTCTTAATAGAGCACAGAGCAAAAAAATATTTGCACAAAGAAATATAGTCAAAAATGAAATAAATTAAAATGGAATACTAAAGGTATTCAGATGACTCCCAAAAAAAGGCAGGAGAGGAAGAACAGAAGAATGAAAAAACAAAGGGAACAAACAAAAAACAAATAATAAAATGGTAAGCCTAATCAATGGGAGGCCTAAACTTCACCTGTACAATGATCACTTACGTACCTAATCCTTAATTGTACCCCACATCTTTAATTTAAAAAGTAAATAAATAAAATGGTAAGCCTAAACCAAACATCAAAAATTAGATAAAGTATAAATGATCTAAACAAGCCATTAAAAGACAGAGATTGTCAGATTTTTAAATAGATTAAGAAAAATAAAAGCAAGCTCCATCTGTTTGTTATCTACAAAAAATTTACTTCAAATATAATGGTATAGATAATTTAAAAGTAATAGGATAGAAAATTATATCATGCAAACACTAATAAAAGAAAGTTAGGTAGTGCATGCCTGTAGTTCTGGTTACTTGGAAGGCTGAGGCAGAAGGATCACCAGAGCCCAGCAGGTCGACACTGGGGTGGCCATGAGGGTGCCACTGCACTCCAGCCTGTGCGATGGAGTGAGACTCCAATTCAAAAAAAAAAAGAAAGAAAGAAAGGAAGGAAGGAAGGAAGAAAGAGAAAAGCTAAAGTGATTACATTAATATCAGACAAAATAGAGTACAGAATTAAGAAAATATTCAGAGATAAAGAGAAATAATGCCTAGTGATAAGAGGGTCTACTCACCATAACACAATAATCTTAAATGTGTATGCATCTAACAACAGAGCTTTAAAACAGGTGAAGCCAAAACAAACAGAATAAAAAGTAGAGACAAATCCACAATGTAATTGCAGACTTCAATACTCCCCTTCCATTACCTGACAGAACAAGTAGACAAAAAATCAGCAAGGATACAGAACAACTATGCAACACTAACAACCAGATTCCATAGAGTACTCTACCCAACTACAGGAGAATTCATATCCTTCTTAAGTGCACACAGAACATTCATGAAGACATACCATATATCTAGGCCCGTAAAGCAAAACTTAACAAATTTTAAAGAATTAAAATCAGCCAAAATATGTTCTCTGTCCTAATGGCTAGATGTCAATAGCAAAAAAAAAAAAAAAAAAAAGAAAAGAAAAGAAAAAAGAAAATATCCAAACACTTGGAAATTAATTAACATACTTCTAAAAAAAAATCCATGAATCAAGGAGGGAAATAAAAAAACCTTATCAAAATTTGTGGGCTATCCCTAAAGCAGTAATTAGAGGAAAATTTATAGCACCAAATACTTATGTTAAAAAAGGTTCAAATCAAATTCCAAGCTATGTATTAAAAAATAAAAAAGAGGACCAAAGTAAACCTAGAGTGAGCAGAAGAAGGGAAGTAATAAAGATGAGCCATCAACAAAATTAAGAACACAAATATAGAAGAAAAAAAATCAATGAAACAAAAAGTTGGTTCTTTAAAAAGATCAACACAGTGAACAGATCCTTAGTAAGATCAGTAAGCAAAAAAAGATAGAAAACATAAATTACTAATATTAAGAATATAAAAGGGCTGGGTGTTGGGACTCATGCCCATAATCCCAGCACTTTGGGAGGCTGAAGCAGGAGGATCACTTGAGGCCAGGAGTTCAAGACAAGCCTGGGCAAAATACCAAGACCACGTCTCATAAATAAATAAATAAGTAAACAAATAAATAAATAAAATAATAATGATAATAGCAATACAAAAATTAGCTGGCCATGGTGATGCATGCCTGTAGTCCTGCTACTCAGAAGGCTGAAGCAAGAGGACTGCTTGAGCACAGAGGGCTGAGGTTGAAGTGAGCCATGATCATACCATTTCATTCCAGCCTGGGTGACAGAGCAAGACCTTGCCTCAAAATAAATAAATAAATAAATAAATAAATAGGGAATATTATTACAAAACCAGCAGACATAAAGAGTAACAAAAGAATACTCTGAAAAACTCTATAGACACAAATTTGAAAATTCTGAAATAAACCAAATCCTTGAAAACCAGAGACTATTAAAAAACATCCATGATGAAATGGTTAACTTGAATATTTCTATTTAAAAACTGAATTTTAGGCCAGGCGAGGTGGCTCACGCCTATAATCCTAGCACTTTGGGAGGCTGAGGTGGGAGTATTGTTTGAGTTCAGGAGTTTGAGACCAGTCTAGGAAACACAGTGAAACCGCATCTCTACAAATAAAAGAAAAAAAGGTTAGTGGACATGGTGGCATGTGCCTGTAGTCCCAACTACTCAGAAGGCTCAGGCAGGAGAACTGCTTGAGTCCAAGAGTTTGAGGCTACTGTGAGCCATGATTGTGCCACTGCACTCCAGCCTGAGTGACAAAGTGATACATACACACACACACACACACACACACACACACACATATATAAAATTTTAGTTTAAAACCATCCCACAAGGCCAGATGGTTTCATTTGCAAATTTTGCCAGACATTTAAAGAAGAAATAACACCAAATTTAAACAATATTTTTAAGAAATACAAAAGAGAAAAACATTTTCCAACTAATTTTTATGAGGCCATGATTACTCCAATACCAATACCATAAAGAAAAGGAAAATTGCAATCCAACATCCCTCATTAACACATTAACACAAAAATCTTCAACAAAATATTAGCAATATATAAAAACAAAAAAGAAGAAGAAAACTAAGTAGAGCTTTCCAGGAATCAAGGCTGGTTCAATATCTGAAAATTAATGAATGCATTCCACCATTAATAGGCTAAAGAAGAAAAATCATGTGATCATTTCAACTGATACCGAAAGAACACCTGAAAAAATGCACCATATATTTATGGACAAAGGGCATCTGCAACAAACACCTACAGCTAACTTTATACTTAAAGGTTAAAGACTGAATACTTCTGCCCTAAGATTGGTTAAAAGGCAAAAATATCCACTGTCACCACTCTTGATATGTTGTAATAAGTCAGTTTTTAAAAGGCATATATATTAGAAAGAAAAAAATAAAACTATCCCTATCTGCAGAGGACACAATTATCTACACACACACACACACACACACACACACACACACACACACACATCCCAAGGAATCTAAAAAAACTCCTAGAATGAATAAGTGTGTTTAGCAAGTCAACAGGATTCCAGAACAACACAAGAAAATCAGTTATATTGCTGTATATTAATACTAGCAATGAATAAGTGAGAGCTGAATTAAAAGGAAAAAAAAAAAACACCCAAAAACCTCAAGCCATCCACAACAGTTCTTCCCTCCAAAAAAGAAATACGTAGGTGTAAATCTAACAAAATATGTACATGATCTGTATTCTGAACCTATAAAACAATGACATAAAAAAATAAAAACAGACCTAAATAAATGTAGACACATACCATATTTGTGAATTGAAAGACTTCTCACTCAACACAATAAATATGTGAATTCTCTCCAAATAAATCTATAGATTTAACACAATCCAAATAAAAATCATGGCAGAACAATTTTCAATATAGATAAGATTACTCTAAAATTTATATGGACAGGTAAAGGAACTATAACAGTCAAAACAATTTTGAAAATTTGGAAAAAATAATAATAATTAGGATTATGTGGTATTGGCAAAGGGACAGATACACAGATGAATAGAACGGAACAAAGTCCAGAAACAGATTCACACGAATATGAACAATTTCTGACAAAAATGCAAAAGCAATTCAAGAGAGAAAGGATACTCTTTTTCAGAAAATAGTATTAAAACAATTTAAAGAAATGAACTTCACCTCAATCTTATACAAAATTAACACAAAATGTATCACAGACATGAAGAAAGCAAAGGAGAAAATCCTGATGATCTGAAGTCAAGCAAGGTGTTCTTGGACATCACACCAAAAACATGATCCATAAAAGAAAAAATTGATAAATTAGATTTCAAAATTAAAACTTTTGCTCTGTGAAAGACTAGGATAAAAGAATGAAAAGACAAACTACTGTAGTTTTTACTACAACTATAAAGAAATTTCAAACAAGAATCATAAAACAACTCAATTAGAAAATTACAAAGAAGACATAAGTAGACACTTCACAAGAGGATATACAGATAACAAATAAGCACATGAAAAGATGTTCAACTTCCCTAGCCATTAGAAGAATACAAATGAAAACCAAGCCTATTATAAAAATACATCTATTAGAATGGCTAAAGTAAAGAATAGTGATACAATCAAATGCTTGTGGGGATGTAGAGAAAGTAAATCATCTCTCATACATTACTACAAAAGTTTGGCAGTTAATCAACATATTAAATATACACTTAGTATATGATGCAACAATCCTACTTTTAGGTATTTACTCTAGAAAAATAAAGACTTATGTTTACCCCTACTCTCAAAACCTGTATAAATAGCTTTATTCATAATCTCTATACTGGAAACAACCCAATGTCTTTCAATGGGTAAATGGATAAATAAACTGTGGTACATTCATATACTATTGATACATGTAACAACTTGAGTGAATTTGAAAGGCATGCTAAATGAAATACAAAAGGATTCACACTGTATGATTTCATTGTTATGACATTATCAAGAAGGCAAAACTATAGTGACAGAGACTAGATCTTGGTTGCCAGGGTGTGCAGTGAAAGGAAAATGTGACTAAAAAAGAGAGTAGCACAAAACAGTTCTTTGGTAACGGAACTATTCTGTGTTTCAATTGTGTTGTCACATGAATATGTGTGTGTGTGCGTGTGTGTGTGTGTATTAAAGCTCATCAACAACTGCACATCATCAAAATGTCACTTTACTGTATGTTAATTGAAAAGGATTTCTGAATTCTTTTTTTTTTTTTTGGAGTCTCACTCTTGTCACCCAGGCTGGAGTGCAGTGGCATGCTCACAGCCACTGCATCCTCGACCTGCTGGGCTTACGCGATCCTTCCAAGTAGCTGGAACTACAGATGCACGTCACCACGACCGACTAGTTTTTGGGATTTATTGTAGAGACACATGGTAGGCTCTCAAATAATGGATGGATGAATCCATTTTGAGATTTATTGTAGAGGTCTTGCCAAGTTGCCCAGGCTGGTCTCGAACCCCCAGGTTCAGGCAATCCTCTTGCCTCGCCTCCCAAAGTGCTGAGATTACAGGCTGAGCCACCACTCCTGGCCCTGAGTTCTTAACACTTAGAAAAAAAGAAGAAACTTTACTTTTCTAGTTGAAGGTGCTACCAAATTCTGTAAGTCGAAATCTATAATAATTAATAGGAGTGTTTGTAGATTTTTACAACTATTTTGATGTTTTAGCCTCAGTTACTTGAGATATCAACTGATGATAATACACATTTTTGTATTTAATCAATTCATAAAGTAAAAGGGAAATCAGATCCAGAAATCCCGTGAGTGTTTTTGCTTTAGAAAAAGAGATAAGGAGGCAGTGGATGAGACAAAGGCTTTAGAGTCAATTAAGCCTAGATTAAATCCCTGGCTTTACTGGGTCCACAAGCAACCTCAGGAGAGTGATATAACTCCTCTAATCCTTAGTCTCCACATCTATAAAACTGAGGCATTACCTAATAAGATAGTTGTGAAAACTAAATGAGAATGTATGTAAAGTGCTTAGTGGCAATGCCTAGCAGACAGCAAATGTTCAATAAGTAATGGCCATTATTAGAGATTCTATAAAAATATACAAATTGGCTGGGCACAGTGGCTCACACCTATAATCCCAGCACTTTGGGAGGCCGAGGTTGAGAGGAATGGCTGATCCCATAGGTTTGAGATCTTGGCAAAATCTCATCTCTACAATAAATAAAATTAGCCAGGTGTGGTGGTACACGCCTGTAGTCCCAGCTAATTGGAAGGCTGAAGTGGAAGGATCGCCCGAGCCCAGCAGGTTGAGGCTGCGGTGGCCGTGAGTGTGCCACTGTACTCCAGTCTGGGCAACAAAGTGAGATTCCAACTCAAAAAAAAAAAAAAAGAAATATATATATATATATATATACACATACACACACACACACAAATTATGTTGAGACTTTAAAAAGTATCTTTACTACATGTAGATCTTAGAGAGCATCTGGCCTGAACCATTTTGACCCCAGATTAATTCATTAAATTTTAAGAACCAGGTACAAGTAGATTGACAATGATTGGAATAATTCAATTAATTAATCCATTCATGCATCCATTATTTGAGAGCCTACCATGTGCCAGAAATTCTTCTAGGTGCTGAAATACACAATTGAAAAGACTTTACCACTAACATCAAAGAACACAGCTTAAGGGAGAGACAGATACAAACAATTACAACACCATTACAAGTGCTACAACAGAGATGCATGCCATCGGACTGCATGGTAACCTAATTACCATCTTTTTTTTCCTAATTAAGTTGTGTTGAAGGATCTGATTTAACAAACAGTGACACATATTCTTATACAACAGTGATGAGTAAAATAATCTAATAACATTCATTTTCAATCATCCATGTATCTTTATTATCATTCCTTTTCTCTCTGAGCCAGTAAGGAAAAAAAAATTCATTTACCTAAAAGACTAAGAATAAATAACCAGCCTATATACAGTATAGCCTTCCTAAGTATTTTTACCCTAATTAGTTAAGCAAAACATACAAAGTCCTGAATCATCTGTGTGGCTCATGATAATATAGAGGTTAATGGCTTAATCATCACACTCAAACCACCCAGTTCAAATTCCAGATGACATTTACTAGCAGTGAGACTCTGGTAGGTTACCTAATGTCTTTTGTACCTCTATCTCTCCCTCATCTATAAAATGAGGCTAAGTAACCTGCCTCATTGCAGAATTGTGAGCATGAGACGAATACAAGCAAAACACAATTTAGAACATCACTTGGCACATAGAAAGTGCTCAGTAAAAGTTGGCTATGACTATTATTAGTATTAGCCAGTGGCCTGTGGATTTGGGTGATTTTTTTTTTGCAGATGGGGTTATGATTCACAAAATAAAAGCTCCCCCAAAATGTCCACATCCTAATCCTCTGACCCTATGAATATATTACTACCTGAGATGGTAAAATGGACTTTGCAGATGTGATTAAAATTATGGACCTTGAGATGGGAAGATTATCCTAGAATATCTGGGTGGACCAATTAATCACTTGAGCTCTTAAAAGTAGAAGAGAAGGAGATATGAGCAAAGAGATGAGATGGGAAAAATAGAACACTGAACAAGAAAGGAACTTGACTGCCTTGCTAGCTTTTAAGATGGAGAAAGGGGGTCTGAGTCAAGGAATGCAGGTACCCTTTAGAAGCTAGGAATGGCTCTCATCTAGCAAGAGAACAAGATTTTTGTGAAATCAAGAGCATCTAACTCTGCCAACATATGAATGAGTGAGGAAATGAATCCTCCCCATGAACCTACAGAAAGGAATGCAACACTTAGATTTTAGCATAGTGAGAGTTGTGATGGGTTTATGATCTATAGAGCTGGAAAACAACAAATTTGTGTTGTTTAAAACCAGGGGTCCCAACCCCCAGGCCATGGACCTGGTTAGGAACCAGACCACACAACAGGAGGTGAGTGGTGGGCCAGGAGCAAAGCTTCATCTGTATTTACAGCCACTCCCCATCACTCGCATTACTGCCTGAGCTCTGCCTCCTGTCAGATCTGAGGCAGCCTTAAATTCTCATAGGAACCCTGATGTGAACTGTAAATGTGAAGGATCTAGAAATAAAGTACACAATAAATGCAATTTGCTTGAATCATCCTAAATCCACCCCCACCCACCTCTGGTCCGTGGAAAATTTGTCTCTCATGGAACTTGTCTCTGATGCCAAAAAGGTCAGGGACTACTAGTTTAAATTGTTAAGCGTGTGGTAATTTGTTATGGCAGCAATAAAAAACCATTAAAGTGCTTACTTTTAGAGCAGGAAGAAAAATGAGATTAACAGCTATTTGCCAGCTAGCCATGGAGAAGATTGCTAGGTAGAGTTCAAAATTGTTTCCTTCTTTCCTTTTAGTTTCATCACATAGTATGAATCTGAAAATTACCAATAACCTAGCAATTACTGGATCCTGGCCTTGCTGGAGGCCATGGGAAATTCAGGAGTATATGACGTAGTAACTGCTCTTAAGGTGTTTCTATATGGATGGACATTGATACAGACAAAATTATCTCTGTATTGCTCTATACATGTATGTGCTTCATGTACAGATGTTATATTCAGTGCATGTGTATATATATATTTCTGTTTGATATATAAGAAAAAATATCATGCTTTAAGGCTTTGAAATCAAATAGACTTGGAGTTGATTCTTGGCCTTTCATTTATTTAGTGTGTCATCTTGACAAGACATTTAAACTTGACAAGACATTTAAACCCACCTTCCCTATTTATAAAACAGAGGCAATATCAATCTCACAAAGCTGTTAGAAGAATGAAAACAAGTAATATATGAGAAAGCAATTAACATCAGGTCTGTACAGGTATAATCATTATTGTTTTTCTTATCAAATATATAAAAGTTGGGATTGCAAATGAATGCTCGTTTATTTTATTAGCCTTCCCAGTCCTCCAGTGTTTTAGAAAAGAGGCATTTCTCTCAAAGCTAAAACCAGACCTGAACAGAAAATTCTTAATGAAAGGCATAATTAGACTGATTTATCCTTGCCACAAAGTTCAAGAAATAGAGACTAGCTCTGAAATATTGGGAATTGTAAGCTGGCACACTATAATGTGGAGGCCGACCAAGAAGAGTATAAAAACCTTTCTGGGTCCTTTGGGTCTAGATATCAGACATTCTGTTATTAGATAACCTTAAGAGTGGGTCAAGGATAAGATATCTAGGAATGATTTTCTGACAGGTAATACATTTTGTAAGCTGAATTATTATGTTTCAATATTTTCCCATTTGTTCTATTACTGTTTATTAAAAATATTTTTAAAAATTCCAACTTTATTCCAGATATACTAACAAAACCCAAGAAAAATGTTTTTGCTTCATTTTAATCAGGATTTTAAAAAACTTTTCAGTTTGAAAAATTTTAGACTTACAGAAAAGCTGTAAAAATAGTAGAGTACCTGTATACCCTTTACCAGTATCTCCTAAAGAGAACATGACATAATTATAGCACTATTATGGAAAGCATAAAATTTACATCATATAACTAGTAACTAATCTAGAGACTTTATTTGCCCTTTTGCAGTTCTTCTACAAATGTCATTTTTTCCTGGCTCAGGAATCAATTTAGTATCCTTCCTTGCATTTAGTCATATCTCTATAGCCTTCTCTAAAATTTGACAATCCAATCTGTCTTTGACAAGTTGCTTCAGTCTTTCTTTGTATTTTATGACTTTAACACTGACAATTTTGAAGGGTACTGGGCACTTATCTTGTTGTATGCCCCTCAACTTGGATTTCTCTGATTTTTTTCTTTTTTTCTTTTTTTTTTGAGTTGGAGTTTCACTCTGTTGCCCAAACTGGAGTGCAGTGGCACGCTCCCAGCCCCCGCAACCTCAACCTACTGGGCTCCGGCGATCCTCCTGCCTCAGTCTTCCAAGTAGCCGGAACTATAGGCTCGTGCTACTATGTCCAGCTAATTTTTGATTTATTGTAGAGACGAAGTTTCGCCAAGTTGCCTGAGTGGGTCTTGAACCTATGGGCTCAGGCAATCCACTTGCCTCGGCCTCCCAAAGTGCTGGGATTACAGGCTGAGCCACTGAGCCCGGCCTCTCTGATGTTTTCTAATGATTAGTCTGAGGTTATGCATGAGCAGGAATACCAAAGAAGTGATGTGTCCTTGTCAGCAGGCCACACCAGAGGTACATGGTATGTCATTATATATTATTATTGGTGATGCTAATCTTGATCACCTGATTAAGGTGGTACATGCCAGGTTTCTTGAAACTAGTTATGATGTCTCTCTTTGTAATTAATAATTATCTTGTGAGGAAATATCTTGAGATTGTGCAAATATTCTTTTTCCTCATTATTCTTTTACCCATTAGTTTAAGCATTCATTGATGGTTCTTTTATAAATTTTAGATTCAGGGGGTACACATATGTATCAGTTACATGGACATATTGTGGAATGGTGGGTATTGGGTCTCAGGTGGCCCATCCCTAGAGTCATGGATAATTCTTGTCTGCAACAACTATTAACATGGTATCTGCTTAATGGTGATCTTCCATTTCTCTAATTAATTATTAATTTATAACTGGAATACTACAATAGAGAAGAGCTGTCCTTTCTCTCCCAGATACTTAAGTATTTATATTCTACACATTATAATCCAATGATATCATTATTTATTTTGCTGCTAAAATTGTTCCAGATTTGCCTATTAGAAACTTCTTCAAGTTAGCTTCTGTGTTGTTTTGATATGCCCTCATCATTTATTTATTTCTTATATACTTATTTGCACTTACTGTTCCAGGCTCCTCTTATAATTTTCCCTAGCCCCAGCTCTGGGATCAGCCATCTCTCCAAGGACCTTTGGTGCCTTTTACTGGAGAATAACATTTGAATCCCAGATCTGGGCACTAAATATGTTCACTGCTACTGGGTGTCACTAGTTCCATATCTTCTCAGTAGACAGAGCTAGGAAATGAATATATGTATACTAACACCTACATATACTCCATCCATATATATATATATATATATTTTTGCGTTGGAGTCTCACTGTCACCCAGACTGGAGTGCAGTAGCTGCTCCTGGCCACCGCAGCCTCAACCTGCTGGGCTCTGGCAATCCTTCCGCCTCAGCTTCCGAGTAACCGGAATTACAGGTGCGCGCGCTACCATGCCTGGCTAATTTTTTGATTTATTGTAGAGATGAAGTCTCGCCAAGTGGCCCAGCGGGTCTTGAACCCGTGGGCTCAGGCAATCCACTCACCTCAGCCTCCCAAAGGCGCGGGACTACAGGCAATTTTATTATAGAATGAGGAAATATACTGGCTGATTAGACCTTAGTGGTTGTTTGGTTCGATAGACACCCCAAATCTGATGCTGCCTAATACAGAATCCCTTTGGGAGAAGAATTCAAAGACATGGGTTGTTTAACAAACTTTCAGTGAATCTTTGCAGCAGTCCCATGACTGTAATCATGGGATTGCTGCACTATCACTATTCTTTTTTACATATAAGAAAACTGAGTCTCTGGGTTTTAATGATTTGTGAAATCATCACTATTTGAAAGCTTAGCTGCAACTAAAATATACCAGCCTTGTCACTTTCCCCCACTTAAATGTTTTTCTTAAAACTCTCACACTTCACTATTCACTAATGACCTCACCTTATACTTCTAAAATAAGACTATCTATTTCACCTAAAAATCATTCTGTACTTTCACATGTGCAGTCTTCCCTCCATTCTGTCAGTAAGAGTTGCCATTCATTATTGCTAAGATTCCTCTCCAGCTGTTTTCATGGTTCTCACTGCTCCTTTTTCCTTCCAAGATCAATGTGCTCTTCCATTTGCTTTCTAAGATCAATATTTTTCAGATGCCCCACCAGCATGTACTCTTTGAAAACACTTTCTTTGTTTTGCTATATTACCCTCATTTCTTTGTCGCTTAAAAGCCGCTTTTCTATTTTGAGTTAAGGCTTAGGTTGGAAAACAAAATGATCTTTAGCTTTTGGTAAAATACATATAAAATTCATTTGATCATCCTAATTAATTCATTTTAAAAGCTCATTCTTCCCAAGAAATTAAACAGCACTAAAGATACAATTAACAACAACCTAAAATACTAAGAAGAAGTACTACTGAAGCTTATACTATTTAGCAATCCAAGTGTGTGTGTGTGTGAGAGAACAGAGAGGAAGAGAGAGTTACTTCAGTCTATTTGAAATTTCTATTTATTAAGGTGACAGATAACACCAAAATATAGCAAGTAAGAATATAAGCTATGGATATTTTAGTGATATCAGATCAGTACACACCATGGTATCCGGTGAATTTATCAACAAAAATCAGTAAAACACTCTGCCTTGTCTATCTTAACTTTGGAAGAGTGAAGAGGTAGTAATGATCTCAAAAAAAAAAAGGATAAAGAGTGAGACTTGAAAAGAAATGTGGAACCTATCTAATTCTGATATCTTCATTTGGGAAAATTACCTTTGTTGAAGAATATTTATAAAACTTCTTGATTATAGAAACTTTTTTATTTTTTATTTTAAAGATGTGGGGTACAATTCAGGATTAGGTATACAAATGTTCATTATGCAGGTACCCTTGTTGATGAGGTGTGTCCCTCCTCCCCTGGCAGTTTCCCCACTACTGTCAATCCCTTTCTTATAGTATTATAACTCTTATTTAGACATTTCTGTCATTTTTTTACACCAATAAGCATAATTTTAGGAGACAGATTCCTAAAAGAGAAGTGTAAAAATTTATTAGCGTGAAAGAACCCAAATTAACTATGTCCCCTATCAGTATAATTTACTTGTTAAATTTTAAATTATATTTTAGTAGTCTGCATCCTGATATGTTGACAGATTTGAATTTCTTTATTTGTATGCATTGATAAGAGCAAAGGATTTGAAGAAGCAGATATTGGTTGAATCCTGCCTCTATTGTTTACCATCAAATTTAATAATTTAATAAAACATTTGTTATTGTTGGAATTATGGATTATTAAAATAATGAGAGTTGCGTCAACCCCACATCAGGTGCCACATAAATGATGGTGCTTATGAGTCACTAATTCCTCAAAGTTGGAATACATTCTTGTAAGTGTCAAGATGTTAAACTTTAAAAATACTTTATTGAAAATATTTCTACAAAGTTTGCATGTTTTACTACCACTTTTTACTCTATGACAAAATGGAAATGTTATTTTTAAGCAAGATCCAAAAATGTAGGATTCCTTAGAATTGTCTTAGAGACCTTGAGTAAAGGAGCAGGTGGGTGTTTGCATGGGTAGACAAGCTTCCACTCAGAAAAATTATGGCTGTTTATATACCAGAATTATTTGAAAAATTTTCTTGGGTTATTGGCTTCTGCTTCTCAAAAATACACAAAAAGTTAAATAAATATTAACATGTTATTTCCTCAAAACTTTTTTGGGAAACAATTTATACCTACATAAAAATTGAAAGAAGAGTATAATTAACATCCATGTATCTTCGTCTTAGTCAGTTATTAACATATTGTTATATGTGGCTTATATTACCCTATATAGTTCAATATATAGTTATATTACTCTATATAGTTCAATTTGTTTTTCTGTCATTCTTTCTATGTGTTCATAGGTATATTGACTGATAGACTGATTGACGAAGAGGAATCTTTTCTTTTTCTGGACCATTATGACAACTCACCCCTGAAGACTTCAGCATCTAACCCCTAACACCAATGCTGTTGTTCTGTACAAGCCTGAGCCCAATATAATTATCATACCTAGGACATATAACATTGATAGCAAATTATAGTTTATTATAAAGGCCTTATTCAAAATTTCCCAATTTTCTCAATAATATCCATTAAAATTTTATCCACAAATTCAGAATTCTGTATTTTATTTGGTTGTCGTGTCTATTTTATTTTTTAAACTGAAACAATTTTCTAGCCTTTTTGGCTGTCTTTCATTGCATTTATGTTTTTAAGAATTAAAGTCAGTTGTTTTATAGAATGAGCTTCAAATTAGATCTACCTAGTTGTTTCCTTTTTATTAGATTGAGATTTTTTAAATGTTGGCAAAAATGCTACCCAATATCAATTTTATTCCATTACTGGTGATATGAAGTTTAATCACTTCATTGAAGTGGTATTCACTAATTTCTGTATTATAAAAGCAACTTACCCATTGCAATTAACATGTTATCTGTGGGAAGATATTCTAAGACTATACAATATTCTGTTCCCCACATAGACTTTAGTCATTGTTTTCAATATTCATCTTATTGTATTCCTTCAGCATGTATTAGTTACTCACTTCCCATAGTGCCCTCTTCTTGAGCCATGATTTAATTTATTTTGGAAAATTTTCCATATGGATGAATGTATTCATTTTTGATTCATCATATTACAAACCATTATCATCATTATGTATCACCATACTAAAACTATTCCACCTTAATTCAATGGGAGGTTCTTCAAGAAGCCACCTCTGTTGTTTAATCATTTCCCTTACTTTCTAACATACGTTTCATAGCAAACTTTATAAAAGTAGAATCCTTGCTTATGTTTTATTTTTCTGCTCCTACCCTGGAGTTCATTTTATCGGAGAATAGCTTTGAGAAACTAAAATCTGGGCACTGGGTTTTCTCATTGCTAACGCATTGCTTCTAGGCCCTCTCAGTAGATATTAATAAACATATATGCATATGTATCTATCATCATTTATGTATCTAGCCATTAAGCTAAATATTACTTCACATGAGTCTTAATAGAGTCTTTGACTCTAATTTAATACAAGTTTTCTAATTTCCCTTCTTGCTTACCTGTAACTTCCCACTCTAACAATAAGAAAACCGGCTCTCACCATGCACGATTCATTTACCCATTGGTTTAACTTCAGTATACTTGTAAAACAGTTCAGAATACCCCAGTGAGAAACACATTTGCCAAGTATATACAGTGTTCATATATAGTTTTTTAAGTCTTTTAGTCCTTAGACTTAAAGTTTTTAGTCTCATTTTATAAATTTTATTAAGTCACCAGTTCCTTTTTGACCCCAACCACTTCAGTGTGATTATGCCACACATTTGTAATGCAATTAGACCGATAGTCTACATTCCATCAAAGGATCCCTTGATGATCTGGTTGATTTGCTGTGGTTGTTTTTAGTTTGCATACATTAAAGCTCACTCATTTATAACGTACATATCAATAGGTTTTAACAAATGTTTGAAGTTCACTACCCCAGCGCCCTACAAAACTGACTCTCCATACTACAATTCCTGGCAAGAATCAATCTGTTTTTTTGTCCCCGTTGTTTTGCCTATGCCAGAATATCAGGTGAGTAGAACCATATATGTGTAGACTTTGGCTTAGTTTTTTTCTCTTAGCAAAATACACTCCAGGTTTAGCATTTTTTAATGAATCAATTGCTCATTTCTTTCTTAAAAATCACTCAATAGTATCCCAATGTATGAGTATACCACAGTTTGTTTGCCCTTTATTCTGTTGAAGAACTATTGGTTACTTCCATTTTTTTTAACTATAGCTAAAGCTGCAAAATTATTAGCTTATGAATTTTTATATGGACAAGAGTTTGCAATTTACTTAGATAAACAACTAGGAGTGGGATTCCTGTGTCTTTAAAAGTGGTCGTACCCAGCATTGAATGAGAGAGCAATGTTGTCTCCCTATTGATTTTTGTAGATTTATTTTATACTATAGTACATTATTGAATTCCTTTTTGTGTATCTGAGCTTGTCACAGGATTTTTTGCATATTATCTTATAATCTGCAAATTTAGCTTATTTTTCTCTTTTCAAATACTATACCTTTTATGAATTTCTCTTTAATTATAACAGGCAATATCTCAAAAATGTTCAGTAGCAGTGGAGATCATAAGTATGCTGTTTTTTTACTAACCTTAGTGGGAATGTTCTTGTGTTTCACATTAAATAATTATATATGTGCATGTGTGTGTATAAAAGTATCCAATAATTCTTATTTCATTAATCATTTTTATGATAGATTGTTATTGGACTTTGTTGACATTTTTTTCATTTAAGCAAGACACTTTGTTTCTTTAATGTGAGATCTGTTTGCTCCAATTTTTCTTTAGGACTTTTCTGGATTTTTCCATGGCTGTTTATAGTGAGAGTAATCTATGAAATAGGTGGAATTTTTGGTGATTTCTTTATCTGATTTAATTATCAGTTTTATACTGTTTTCATAGAATTTACTCAAAAGTTTTCCTTTTTATTCTGTAATTTAGAATATAGCATTAGAACTATGTAATCTTTAAATTTTTAGTAGGATTTTCTTTTCAAAAATTTTTTTATTTTAAAGATGTGGGGTACAATTCAGGGTTAAGTATACAAAAGTAGGATTTTCATGTGTCACTGTGTGGGTGTGCTGAGGCTTTATCATTTTTTTCTTTCTCTCCATTTTTGTGAGGTAGTAATTTGATCGCTTTCCTGATTTTTATAATTTATATTTTCTATGCCTCTCTAAAAAAATCGGTGGAAGTTCTAATCAAATATGATCAGTCAAAAGATCTTTATTCTAATGCTACTTGGATTTCAGATTTCCTGATCTTATTTTGGAGATCCCAAGTGGCTAATTTACCATGTCTGATTACCATGGGCTGCAACCTTTATGTTCAGTTCTTTGTAATTCATTCTTTGTTATTTGTATAGATGTTTGTGTTAACTAATTTAAAGCTGTCTTTGAGTACTTATCTTTGGTATTATGTGGGGGAGAGAGTAACTTCCTCTCATAAATGCTCAAAGGTGTTCATTAGGAAAAATGGCTGCACAATTTCCACAGCTTTTTGTTTCTTCATAATAATTAATTTTCCTTTCCTGGCTGCTATAAATCAAAGAGTGTTTTAAAATCATATTGATGAAAAAGTCACTTCCTGGTCAGGGTCTCAGCTGAAAATTGTTTTCATCCATTTTACAGCAACATGACATTTCCTGTGTCCTTTTATGGCTATTAAAAAATGTACTCAATTATGCTTAGCCCATTTAAAAGTATTTGACACTAATTTAATAAATATATGCCATCTTTTTTTCTCAGTGGCTTTCCCACATGCATCTCAAGTTAGTCTTGTTACAAACTATGCATACATTGCTACCTTCCATGAAGAGTTCTTCCCCATTTGTATGGTCAAGGCTCCCAATCAAGTCTCACAATATTTCATAAATAAAAAATTGACTAGTGAATTTCAGAAAATAACATTTAGACTGTTTAATGGCCAGAGTCATCATTTTGAGGAATAATTAAATATGGGGTTATCAAAGACTAATTCCAAAAGTCACATAATTTTTTGATTCTAAACATTTTCAGTCTTTCATACAGCCAAAGTCTTAGTGCAAGAAAACATGTCAGTGAAGTATTTTTTAAAAGAAATGGCTTTTATACTTAGACAATTACAGAGCTTTCTATAAAAGATAATGCTAGTTTACAGTACTCGTCATATAACATATTGGTCTTAGATGCTTTGAACACAATTTACAACATGAAAGGAATTTATTACATGAAAGGAATAAATTTCATTGTGCTATCAGGATAGAGAAAAATTTAAGGCCAATTTTATTTCTGCTATATAATAGCTCATCCCTTGTCTCAAACACCATACACAAGTTAGAGCGTTCTAGCCCCACCAGAGTTTACTGTAGGTACTACTTTTGCCAGTAGTAAATAATAGTGGGAGATAGACACTTTGGGGCTGTTGTTTCTTTTCTCATTCTCTCTCTCTCTCTCTCTCTCCCTTTCTATCTCCTCGTCTCTCTTTAAGAACAATTTCATGACAATTTCCTATTTGTTGGAGGGACTAAGGAACAATGTACAAAGAATATGTATACGGGAAAACACTGTTTCCATTGGGCCTTCTTTTCCTAGTCAAGTGCTGGATGACAAATTGAAATGGGAAAAATAGGTACAAATTTTGGTCATTTTTATATATTCATTGACAAATGAACAAAATAAAATCATTGCTTGAAAGCGTAAGATCATTACATCTAATGTGTTCCATACAGCTTGTAAGAGCACTCAATGTCATTTAAATTATTACTGAAGGTCTTTAGCTTATAGATGACTACTTTGTTTCTATTTCTATGGAGAAGTATGGCAAATAGTGAATTAATAGATAGAGCACTTGGACTTTAAGTGCTCCAAGCATCCAGTTTGTTGTCCTGAAATGATTGTGCACTTTGGAAATGGTTTCTTTTTACATGTAATCTGCTAGTTCTGTATTAGGAGTCGGCAAACTACCACCCTTGGGTCAAATCTAGCCTTCTGTCTACGCTTATAAATAAAGTTTTATTGGAACACAGTAAAGACCATCTGTTTAGATACTGCCTGGCTTTTCTGCTATAATGTCAAGGTTTAAATAGTTGCAACAAATAACTTATAACCTGCAAAGACTAAGATATTTACTATCCAGGGTTTTATAGAAAAGTTTGCCAAGCCTTGTTCTAAATGGTTATATTTTGGTTCACTTGTGAATTAGCTTATCTTACACTGTTTCTGATCTCCGTCCTTTCATGATTTAAATGCTGTCTTTAGAAAAACCTTTACCAAATAGAATCAAAAGGAGAAGGGCTTTCTACATTTCTATTCACTGTTACATATGAAAATGAATAACAGAAAAGAAGGCTTTCTATTCAAGTAACATCAGTCAGAGAAATTTGAGCCAAACTTCAAGTGCATTTCTCCTAATTGACTAAATTGAGGTTATACTTAGTGAGTAAGGAATGCAACTTTGAATGGAATAATGGGAACTAGGGAGAGGCAAGGAAGAAAAGTTGAACAACAGGCAGTAGATGGTAGGTTAGGCACTCATGATGGATTGGGTATCTGGTATCTCATTATTGAAATGTGTGATTTGTAAATTTCAGTTTCTTGGTACGGTTTGGGAGGTCTAATAGTTGGTTTTCTGAGAAAAGAGTTCAGGTAAGACAAGTATGAGCTTCAAGCTTTACTACTGGGAGTCTTAATTTCTATGTTTATTTTAAAAAACAAAAACAAAAACAAAACCTGTAACATCAGTTCCATGGGTAAGTTGGGCCAGTTTTATTTTGTCATCAAACCAAGCTCATGTTTTTAATATCTTACATAATTGGACCACTATACATGCTAGATAGATCACTTACCCTCCTTCAAAAATCAAAATAAAATATTTTACAGAATACAAGTGTATGAACTAGGAAGGAAATAATAGAACAGGAAAAGATTAAGAGTACATGAGAAATGTTAAAACATTTGTAAGATAGAGTGTAACAGCGTACAAAAGAAGGTACAGTCTGATAATTAGCAGGCTAGAGTTTGCCATTAAGAGATGTAAAGTGGAAAGCCATTAGGGAAGCAACTGGGAAAATCTGAATAAAGTCGTTAGTTTAATTATTAGTTTTAATAAATACATTATGTTATGAAAGATAGTGATGGAAAAAGCTGGGCTGTTTTTTGTAATTCTATTGTAAGCCTAAAATTATTTCAAAATAAAAGGGTTTAAAAAGACTTTTTTTCTGCAATTAATTAGATCAGTATTTGGTAGAGAAAGATAGAAACAGGAACAAAAAATAACAAAAGAGAATATTGTGAAACAAATGCTCTGATAATGGTTTCCCCAATATACTGTGGAAACCCAAAGTACTTATTAACAATACAAACAATAATATAGGAAATGGAATTAGGTAACCATCAGAAAAATCTTCCCAAAAAAGATCTTTCCACATTTTGTTGTAAAGAATGTATAAGATAGGCACTATGGTCTGAATTTGTCCCCTGAAATCTAAGTGTTGGAAACTAAAACTCCAACACAACAGTGTTGGGAGAAGGGATCTTTGGAAAGTGTTTAAAGCATAAGGCATTGCCGTCATATGTGGATTAATGCTGCTATAAAAAGAGTTTGCAGGAATACGTTATCTTTCTTCTGCCCTCCTGCCCTTCTGCCATGTGAGGACATAGTGTTTCTCTCCTCTGCAGGACACAGTATTCAAAGCACTATCTTGAAAGCAGAGAGACTAGGCCCTGACTTCCCAGCACCTTGGTCTGGAATTCCCAGCCTCCAGAATTGTGAGAAATAAATTTGTGTTCTAAATAAATTACCCAGTCTGTGGCATTTTTTAAATAGCTGCACAAAATTAACTAAGAAAAGAGGGCAAAAAATTCCAGGTAGAAAGAAATACCTGACTACTGCTTAAAGGCATGTTTAAAAGCATGTAAACAGCATAAACAGGAGACGTGGCATATCCAGGAACATTAAATATAAAGAAGAATACTCTTTTTAGGACTGGAATGGAAAGTAACGAGATTGAATATATTAATAGTAAATGCAGCCAATGGGAGTTTGTATAGATTACTAAATAGCTCTAGTGTTTAAATTGAATCAAATTAAGAGTCGAGCAAAGTTTAGAAATGATATAACCAATTTTGTCTTTTGTAAATATTATTCTGGAGGTTATGTAGCACAGATTGGGATAGACTTAAAGACTGATTATGAGAATATTACTGTATTCCAGGTGAGCTAAGGCATTAGAGATGCAATTTGAGAAATGTGAAAGGCTTTAAACACTATTAATTGAGTAGATCTCAGCATAATTCATTGTCATTCGAATTTGGAGCTGTTGAAATAGGAAAATTGACTGGACCTGGATGATCATTTAAAAAAACTATTGCAGAAAAGTCTTGATCACCAAGACTCAGAAATAAAAAGGTAAACAGGGTTGGCTGCAAGAAAAGAGTGTTCCATTTTGGAGCCATTGCCATTTTTACCTGTTATTTTCAGTTGGACACAAAGTTATTTCAATCTCATTATTTTAAGCGGACAATGATTTCCAAATTTATAGCTAATACAAAGTGTCAGTGTCTGTACACTTTGTATTAGCTATAAATTTGGAAATCATTGTCCGCTTAAAATAATGAGATTAAGTATATTTATTTGCCCAGGGTAACTTTAAAGTGAAGATAACAAATAAAAATAAACCTCTTAAAAAACCAACAACTGAGTGAAGTAGAAGAAAAGAAACTTGCAAAGGAAATTAAAACTAATCTACCACAGAAAATTAGAAGGAAAAATAAAACAGAAGATGATATTGGTATCCCAGGAAGTAAAAGAAAAAGAAGTTTTAAGAAAAAGGAAAGACACAAAACTCTCAAGTGTTTGGGGTACCATATAAAAAGTGATTTAAGCCGGGCTCGGTGGCTCAGCCTGTAATCCCGTGCCTTGGGAGGCTGAGATGAGTGGATTGCCTGAGCCCGCGGGTTCGAGACCCGCCTGGGCAAGCGAGACCTCATCTCTGCAATAAATCAAAAAATTAGCTGGGCGTGGTAGCGCGCGCCTGTAGTTCCAGTTACTTGGAAGGCTGAGGCGGAAGGATCGCCGGAGACCAGCAGGTCGAGGTTGCGGTGGCCGGGAGCGGCCACTGCACTCCAGTCTGGGCGACAGAGTGAGACTCCAACTCAAAAAAAATAAATAAATAAAAATAAAAAGTGATTTAAAATTGTATAAGTTTTATAAGTAACAACTCAGTGATAAACTTGATAAAGTTATCTTAGAAGTCTAAGTGGAGTGTATTATTAATAAATTAATAGGTAAAACACAGATAACAGCATTGCCTTTTGTGTGCAAATTATAAAATACAATTAAAGGATCCTTTATGATAATTTAAATTACAAGCATGTGGATATAACAAATACAAAATGTAAGTAAAGAAGCTGGAGAAAGAAGAAAAAGAGGGAAATGATGGTAGAAAAGTCTGCAGAGGATCTTAGAAGGAGATGAGTCCATGGTCCAAGTACAAATGTTATTGTTGATCAGGAGACAAGACTTCTTTAATATATAAAAGTCAACAGAAAGATACAATCAAATATATTATAGTTGAACACATCTCTGAACTAAAGAAAGACTTCAGAATAAAATAACGTGTCCACATTCAATATGAGAGATAAATATCTATTCTACACAGCTTCAGTTAAGTGTTTACATTAAAAAATACAATTTTAGAACTTGAGGAAGATAAAAGAGGTAAACTTTTCTACTATCTGCAATACAGGAAAGTAGAAATGCTGAGAAACATGTACAATTTGTGAGAGAAAAGAACTGATATCTAATAACCCCATCTTTCCACAGACATATGAAGACCAAAAGGGACTTTTACACTTTTCAGAAGAAAATACTTAAGTTTTCTAAACAAATGATATGCCTTTGTCATTTCATTCAAGGCTGTTCAAATATCAACTTTTAAATAAGGTATTCTTAAACACTATTGGTATCATTGCATCAATCCTATCTTTTAAGCCTTATGATTGTCTGTAATCATCAAATAATTATATAATTGTTTCTCCGCACTTTTCACCGCACTACCTCCAGTACCTAGAATGCATCTGGAATCTTAATGCCCAGTAAACATACACCTTAAAAGAAAAATAATGTAATTAATTTACAAACATGAGAAAAGTGGTCCAAGTTTTTTATTGTTTTGGGCTGTCGAAAGGTAATTAAATAGAGGACATCCAGCGGGATTGCTAAAGGGCATTTATTGGTTCTTTTACTCCTTCATTTAGCTACATTTACTGAGTTATTATGTTGACATCATCTCTTCCCTCTTGCCCTCTCAAGGACATTGCTTTTGGGGTCCTTTGAGATTTGTGTCGTTGCTTTCTCTCTTTCCTACTCTAATTTATTCCTTTATATTGGGTGTTTCCATAGTTATATAAGCAAGAACTGGGAAATTTTATGCTATAAAGTATTTTTACCCTGCTTCCACAACCCACTTCAACATCTACTTTTTTTTGCCCATCACATCCAAAAATCTCTAGTCTATATTATCACATTATCTACTATTTTTTAAATATGGAAGATAAAAAGTATCAAAAGTACTGTGACTCATATACCATTTACCTGTAAAACACCATAATTATAATTAACCATTGTTAATATTTTGTCATAGTGTTTCTGATATTATTTAACAGAAAAAATAAAACATAATTTTTAAAATATAATGTTTTATAATAAATGAATTTGATGTTTATCTACTTTTTACTCATTTATATTTGTTTAAATATACCACAATTTCATGATTTTTATTTATATAAATTTATCATACTGTAAGTCTCTTTGTACAACTAGTTTTTTATTTAACTTTATATTTTTGAGATATATTGTTGAGAAGTATAGTTCAAGTTCATTCACTTTAATTACATTATACTGGCTTTTCATAGTTGTCTATTATTTTTATTTATCCATTCTAATAATTGATTAAAGACTATTTTCACATTTATTACATTTTTATCATTATTCTTTTTTATTTTAAAGATGTGGGGTACAATTCAGGGTTAGGTATACAAATGTCCATTATGCAGCTATCCTTGTTGAATAGGTGTGCCCCTCCCTCCTCTGGCAGTTTCCCTCAACTGCCAATCCAATACTCCCTCCACTGGCAGTTTCTCACTACTGCCAATCCCTTTATTATAGTATTACAATAATTGTTCAAGGTCCACTTCTGAGTGAGAAAATATGGCACTCTGTTCTCTGTTTCTGTGATAAATCACTGAGTATGATAGACTCTAAATCCATCCAAGTTGCTGCGAAGTCCATATATTTGTCCATCTTTATGGCTGTATAATATTCCATTATGTATATGTACCCCATTTTTTTAAGTCCAGTCCAGCTTCGATAGGCAGCGTGGTTCGTACCATGTTTTTGCTACTGTGAATAGAGCTCCAACAAACATGCGAGTGCCTATATCTTTTTGGTAGAATGACTTGACTTCCTCTGGGTATATTCCCAATAGGGGGATTGCTAGGTCATATAGAAGGTGAATTTCTAGTTCTTTCAGAAATTGCCACACTGTCTTCCAAAGAGGTTTCACTAGTTTGCATTCCCACCAGCAGCGCAGAATTATTTCTTTTTGTCCACATCCTCGCCAGCATCTGTTATTGTTTGTTTTAATAATCATGGCAATTCTTACTGGGGTTAGGTGGCATCTCTATGAGTTTTTGATTTGCATTTCTCTGATGATTAAGGAGGCTGAGCACTTTTTCATGTGTCTGTTGGTTACCTGGATATCTTTTGAGAAGTGTTTATTCATGTCTTTTGCCCACTTTTTAATGGCACTCTTTGTTTTTTTTCCTTTCAGTGTGTTTGATTTCCTAGTAGATCCTAGATGTTAGGCCTCTGTCAGATACACAGTTGGCAAATATTTTTTCCCATTCTGCGGGCTGTCTCCCTGCTCTCTTGATGGTTTCTTTTGCTTTGCAGAAGCTTTTCAGTTTGATGAGGGCCCACTTGTCTATCTTATCTCTTATGGTATAGGCACTTGGGGTTTGATCAGGAATTGGTTGCTTTTTCCAATTTCCGTAAGGGTGTCCTCTGCATTTTCTAAGATTATTGTAGTTTGAGGCTTTATGTTTAGGTCTTTGATTCATTTAGAGTTAATTTTTGTGTATAGTAATAGGTAGTGGTCCTGTTTCAATCTTCTGCATGTGATCAGCCAGTTTTCCCAACATCATTTACTGAATAGTTTCTCCTCTCCCCAGTGATTGTTGTTGGAGGCTTTGTCAAAGATGAATTGGTTGAGAAATTGAGGCTTTGCTTCCAGAATCTCTGTGCTGTTCCATTGGTCTATATACCTGTTCTTGTACCAATACCTGCCTGTTTTGCTTACTATAGCCTTACAGTAAACTTTGAAGTCCGGAAGTGTGATACCTCATGCTTTGTTTCTTTTGCTAAGGATTGTTTTGGCTATTCGTGATTGTTTAGAATTCCATATGAATTTCTACATTGTCATTTCCAGGTCTGAGAAGAATGATGTTGGTAATTTAATGGGTCTTGCACTGAATCGGTATTTTACCTTTGGTAGGATGGACATCTTAACAATGTCGATTCTTCCTATCCATGAGCATGGAATATTTTTCCATTTGTTTCTGTCTTCTTTTATCATTATTCTTAAACACAATTCTTTTGCAACCCCAGAAAATATCTAGCATGAATTAATTTTGTAGCAGTGTAAAACACTTCCATCAGTAATTTTACTGAAGTAATTCATTAAAATGTTCTATCACAGAGAGATTACAATTTTTTTAAAAAATTAAATTCTAGAGCTGAAAAATACAATGAAAGAAATTTAAAAATGGAACAGAGATGATCAGCCGTAGAACTGATCAAGCACAAAATAGAATCTGTGAACTTGACTGCTTATTTTAATATACAGAGTCAGAAAAGAAAAATAAAATAAGACTGAAAAGGAATAAAAGAAGTTTATGGGATTCATGGAACAACATCAAATAAGCAATTTTTTATTTAGTCGTCAGAGTTTAAGGAAAAGAAAAATAAAAGAACAAAATGCTTGTTTAAATAATAATAGCACAGCGTGGGCAACTTGGTGAGACCTCATCTCTACAATAAATCACAAAACTAGCCACGTGTGGTGGTGAGTGTCTGTCATTCCAGCTACTTAGAAAGCTGAGGTGGAAAGAGCACCTAAGCCCAGCAGGTCGAGGCTGTGGTGGCCATGAGCATGCCACTGTACTCCAGCCTGAGTGACAAGAGTGAGACTCCAACTCAAATAAAATTAATAATAATAATAATAATAGCAGAAGAAGTTCCAAACCTAAGGAAAAGATATACATCTTCAGGTACAGAACAGTCAAAGGTCATCAGATACAATTTAATCAAGACTACACCAAGACATATTCAAACTGTCAAAAAGAAAAGATATAGAGAGGATCCTGGAATCAGCAATAGAAATGAATAAAATAACAGATAAGGGAGTTCTGATAAGGCTGAAGCATATTTCTCAGATGAAACTGGAAGAAAGTGAGATGATATATTAAAAGTTCTGAAGACAAAGAAAGAAAAACTATCAACCAATACTACTGTATCAGCAAATCTGTTATTCAAAAAGAAGAAGAGATATAGATTTTTCCAGACAATCAAAAAGCCTAGGGAATTCATCACCACCAGATCTGTCACATAAGAAATGCTAAAGAGAATTCTTCAAGTTGAAAGAAAAAGATGCTCATTTGTAACACAAAAATATATGAAAATATAAAACTCACTGGAAAGGCAAGCACACAGTCATATTCAGAATACTTGAACACCATAATGATGGTGTATAAAGTTGTGAATTGCAACATCAAACATTCAAATTGTGAAAAGAAGTGAGCTAAAAGTGTAAAAAAGTTTTAAAAATAAGTTATTATCAATTTAAAATAACCTATTATAAATAAATTATTTTTTTTGGTAAGCCTTATGGTAAGTACAAAGCAAAAATCTACAAGAGATACACAAAAGATGTAAAGTAAAGGATCAAAGAATGCCATTAGAGAAAATCACTTAATCAAACTGGAAAACAGAAAGAGAGAAAGAAAGAAGAAAAGACTTTATACTATAGTTAGAGAATAATTAACAAAACAGCAGTAGTATGTTCTTACTTATTAATAATTACCTTGAATGTAAATGAATTAAATTCTTCAAGCAAAAGATATGGAGTGGCTGAATGGATTTTAAAAAAAGGAAAAAAGATTCAAGACCCAACTATTTGCTGCCTACAAGAGATTCACTTCATCTGTAAGAACACGCATAGACTGAAAGTGAAGGGACAGGAAACGATATACCATAACAATGAAAACCAAAGAGAAGAAGAGTAGCTGTACTTACATGAGACAAAACTGACTTCAAGTCAAAAGCTGTAAAACAAGACAAAGTCATTATATAATAATAAAACGGTCAATTCAGCATGAGGTTAAAACATTTATAAATACATATATATATTTATAAATATATATGCATATATGCATCCACTTTGAAGCATCTGAATATATACAGCAAATATTAATAGAGCTAAAGGAAGATAGATACTGTGAGATAATAATGGGGACATCATACTTCACTTTCAGGAATGAACTGATCATCCAGACAGAGCACCAATACACAGCCCTCAGACCTGAAATACATTGTAGACCAAGTTGACCTATACTAGTCATTGCCTGCAATTTAAGCCCCAGTCCCTACTCAATGACTAGTAAAAATGCTACTGCCTACAGCTCAGTAAGCAGGTGAAAAGGAGGACACACTGCAACAGAGTGACTGACTCCCGTATTCATCCCGTCTTCTGTGCAAGATCCTGGACATTTTCTGCTTTATTTATCTGCTGCTTCAATGTTTGAGAATTTATGGAGTAGGCCTAATGCTCCGGTAGTTTCCTACTATAAATGTCTTGAACTGCCATTTCCCTAGTTTTATTTTTCTTTCATTTATAACTGAATTATTTAAAAATTATTTTGGGGGAATTTCTCAATATTTCTGGTTCATTTATAACATTTTTTCTTGTTTGGCCTGGCTATATGAGTTTATTTAGTTTTGTAGCATTTACACCATTTTATGTTACAATGGAAAAATAAATAACAATTTTTGCAAACCTTGCCCATTTTTTCCTTCACTTCTTGATACTTCTTATAAGAAGATTTTAATTTATAGAAAGTTATTTTATATCTTTCCAATGACATTACATAATACATATAATAAATTCTTATATTTCATAGATTCTTTAGAGTGAATATCTTCAAACACATCTGAAAAATATTCAAATATTTTCTTAAAATGCATGTACTTCAGAAATTAACACTAGAATATTTTTACATAAAGACATTAGAATAACCTGGCTATGTATAGATCCAAACTCAGAATTTTATTTAAAAGGAAAGAAATGAAATTTTTTGTGGTTTTACCACTTTTCATTATACTTTTCTTGTGTCTGTCCTTAAATGTCTTCACACTAACTCCTAACATTCCCTCACTAATCAGGGATATACTGTCAAGGTGCTGGGAAATGTTTTCAAGGCAACTTTAGTGTGAGTTATATCTTAAATCTAATGGGAACTCACAAGCATTCAGGCCTGTCTAACGAACTGGGAATTCCACAAGAAATAGAATCATAAAAGAGCTCTTAGGCTGAATGGACTAAGAGAGTGCATTTACAGAAATACATCTACAAACGAAGTAGGGGTACAGAATAGAAAACAGCAGGTTGCTTGTCTCAGTTGAATCTTTTCTTTTCTGAGCCCGACGGTGACAGTGAGCTGCTGGCTAAATATAAAAGAGACACTTCTACCAGAAACTCAGTGAGAAGAGGGGGCACAAGGAATAACAAGTAATACATTTTTCTCAGGTGTCAAAATGTTAACCAAAGTGATGAAGAGGAATATTTTGTATACTTCTAGACAGACCAAGCTTGACTTCTAGGCTTCAGCTGACTGAGGAAACCAGAAACCACAATGGCAAGTTAGTGCTTTGTGGGTCTGCAAAGCAGCATCTACTGCAGCCTTGACAGAGACATTGTTGTGTCCAACAAATAGTGGAAGTGACAAAATAGAAATGCCAACCTCAAATGTCCGCTCAGGATAGAGAACACCCAACACCTGCTATTGAGCTATGTGAAACATGTCTAGGAGCTGTGAAGCTGTGGATAAAATTTTATGTCAATAGATTGTGTCAAAGCCAGAACACTAATTATGAAACAAAATATAAAATGTAAAATTATAATCCATGGTTAGAATTTTAACTATTAGCAAATTATATAAAGTTTTGAAAGTTGTTTTGCTATAGAAATATTTACTATCTTACAAATTTTTCCAATATTGCTCTCTCATTGTGACTACATAAAAATGCAATTTATAAGACTTTTCCAGCGACCCAAATCTTGTCATGAATTTGCAATCAATATAGTATTTAATAGCAACTAGAATAGAAAATATGTATATATGAAGAGAGGGATTCACTTTTTTAATTTGTTAATTTTAAAACAGGATTTATTGGGAGGACAGAAAAGCTCCCACAGTGGGAGGGGACACCAGGGGGTTGCCTGAGATTTCCTTTTAAAAATTGGATCCTTGCCAGGCTCGGTGGCTCAGCCTGTAATCCCGTGCCTTGGGAGGCTGAGATGAGTGGATTGCCTGAGCCCGCGGGTTCGAGACCCGCCTGGGCAAATTGGCGAGACCTCATCCCTACAATAAATCAGAAAATTAGCCGGGCGTGGTAGCGCGCGCCTGTAGTTCCAGCTACTTGGAAGGCTGAGGCGGAAGGATCACTAGAGCCCAGTAGGTCGAGGCTTCGGTGGCCGGGAGCGGTCACTGCACTCCAGTCTGGGCGACAGAGTGAGACTCCAACTAAAAAAAAAAAAAAAAAAAAAAAAAATTGGATCCTGTGGGGGGAGGGGCAGGGAAAAAAACTGGATCTTGCAATAAAGGGGACTGGCATGTCTGAAATCTATAAGGCAGTCTGGCAGCTAGAAAATTCAGGTAAGAGTTGATGTTGTCGTCTTAAGTAGTAAATCTGTAGGGTCAGCCAGCAGACTAGAAACTCAAGCAGTATTTCTATATAGCAGTCTTCAGGCAGGTTTCCTCTTTCTCCAGGAAATCT
>CAUYQG010103849.1:0-39853 GCA_963574415.1 Tarsius wallacei
TAAAAAGTGGGCAAAAGACATGAACAGACACTTTACAAAAGAAGATATACAGGCAGCCAACAGACTCATGAAAAAGTGCTCAGCCTCACTCATCATCACAGAAATGCAAATCAAAACCACATTGAGATATCACCTAACCCCAGTAAGAATGACCATCATTAATAAAGCAAACAACAACAGATACTGGCGAGGATGTGGAGAAAAAGAAACGCTTCTACACTGCTGGTGGGAATGCAAACTAGTGCAACCTCTTTGGAAGACAGTGTGGCGATTTCTGAAAGAACTAGAAATTGACCTTCCATATGACCCAGCAATTCCCCTACTGGGAATATACCCGGAGGAACACAAATCATTCTACAAAAAAGATGCCTGCACACGTATGTTTGTTGCAGCTCTATTCACAATAGCAAAACCAACCATGGAACCAACCATGTTGCCCATCGATGCTGGACTGGATTTTTAAAAAATGGTACATATACACAATAAAATACTATGCAGCCATAAAGAAAGACAAACATATGGACTTTGCAGCAACTTGGATGGATTTAGAGTTGATCACATGCAGTGATCTATCACAGAAACAAAGAACAAAGTACCATATGTTCTCACTCATAAGCGGACCTTGAACAATTATAATACTATAAGAAAGTGATTGGCAGTAGTGAGAAACTGTCAGGGGAGGGGGAGTGGGATTGGCAGTTGAGGGAAACTGCTAGGGGAGGGAGGGACATACCTCATCAACAAGGGTACCTGCATAATCAATGTTAGTATACTTAACCCTGAATTGTACCCCACATCTTTATAATAAAAAAAGAAAAAGAAAACACTACTAAAATCCCTTTGGAGGGATGATGCTCATGTGAGAAAGCAAAAGATTCAGCTTTATTATTCTCTCATCCATTTATTCATTTGGCAACACTTTATAGAGTGCCTATAATATGCCAAAACTATGTTCTTTCTTAGAAATAGAGAATAAATAAGGCACACTCTGTGTGTTCTCAAAGAACTCACAGCCTGGGTTGAAGAGAAGGACAGACTAGGTAGTGACAGCAATATAGCAACTGCTTTAATAGAAGTTAAGATGGGTCAAAAGTTGTCCAGAGAAGGATTCTCCTATGTTTGGTGAGATCAAAGAACTCTTCCTGAAGACCGTGATCATGGTGGACTTGAGCCAAGAAAAATGAATACTTTATAAGACTTCCAAAATACAATGAGTTCATTTTCCCCAGTATATTCTTCCATACGGTGAAAATGTAAAACACAGAGAGAAAAATAGCACTTATCAGGGATAAAATAGACTGTAGAGATCATCATGTACCAATGGTAATCAACCAGAAGTAGTACCGCCCTCTAGTGTGTATTCGAAAAGCTATGGGGGTATTTTACTTGTCATACCTGTGATTGGCTTACCAGCATTTGCAGGCAGGGAGCTCAACATGGTAAAACATCCTGCAATACCCAGGATAGTCCAACACAGGAGTATTTGCATTTACAAAATGCCAGTAGTGCTTCTTTGGAGATGCACCGAAGACAGTTCATTGTGTGAGGTCAAACAAGGGAAGAGAAAAATTTCAGAGCCGTTCTGGCAATTATGCTTACGTGTCGTTGCCCAGGCTGTCCTGGAGTCTGAACCTTCAAGTCTCTGCTTTGTGAGTTACAAGCATTGCGAGTTACAAGCATCAGTGCGAACTTTGCAACCTGGGTCTTGGTATTTTTTCCTATAAAACATGGCCTTCCTTGTCACTCTGCCACCAAGCTGGGTATTCCAAACTATGTTGACTGGCAATTTTAAATTGTAACTTAAAAAATATCTGCGGGTTCAAGACCAGCCCGGGCAACTTGGTGAAACCTCGTCTCTACTATAAATCAAAAACTTGGCTGGGCGGGTAGCATGCGCCTGTAGTTCTGGCTACTTGGAAGACTGATGCTGAAGGATTACCAGAGCCCAGCAGGTCGACGCTGGGGTGGCCGTGAGTGTGCCACTGCACTCCAGCCTGGGCAGCAGAGTGAGACTACAGCTCAAAAAAAAAAGAAAAATCTTGTAGTTTGTCAGTTCCATGTCCCTCATACCTTTCCTTCTTCCACAGCTGCTTTTTTTCCTAATGCTTGAAGAAATGACTTTTTCCCCCTTCTATCAATATTCCATTTCTTCCTCAAAGATCCACACTTGTGATCTCTGTATCTAAATTAGAAAGTATTTTTAATTTTTTTTCATTGAAGCACACAAGTTATATTATTTAACAAAACAGGAGGAATTGTTTTTGCAGTTTTTTTAATAGGTCATATTGCATAAAAAGTAAGTTTCAGTTTCCTCATGCCTGTAACCCCAGAACTTTGGGAGGCCGAGGTAGGAGAATTGCTTGAACCCAGGAGTTCAAGAGCAACCTGGGCAACATAATGAGACCTCATCTCTACAAAAAATGAAAAAATTAACCTAGCTACTGGGGAGGTTGAGGTGGGAGGATCACTTGAGCCCAGGAGGTCAAGGCTGCAGTGAGTCACGATCGTGCTAGTGCACTCCAGTCTACACTACAGAGTAAAACCCTGTCCCCCACACCTCACCCCCAAAAAAGAAAGATAAAGAAAAAAAGAAAAAGTCAGTTTTAATTTTTCTAAGATCCACAGCTCACAAGGAAGTTTTATGCTGGCCTGAGGAATTTTACTTACACTAAAGTATGATCTTAGGAAGAGTTTTTACTTTGAAAATATAAAAACCTTACTAGACAGTATTGAGTAATATTTTCCATAACTATCTACAAATCAATAATAATCTTATAACCGCAAAAGACTTTACTATAAATTGTATTATAAAAACTAATTTGATGAACACTCAGTATGTTCAATATGATTTATGTTTTATTTCAGGAATGAAATAAATGAATAATTTTTTTGTTTTATAATTTTATCCTACTCTAGGACAGGCCTGTAAATTTTTAATAATGTACTAAAGTGTTTATATATTTTACCAGTTTGCTATAGTTCTTGAGGTATCAAACACTGGTATGATATATAGAAACTGTTATGGTTACTGTCAAATTAGCAGGCAATCAGATCTGTCATTGGGTTTTAGACCTGATTCTAAAAACTCAATTGTACAGTCATTGCAGCAAGACCTTGTTTGATAGCCACTGAAACAAGAAAAGCCAAGGTCGTGAGGACCAGCCCATAAAACTAAAAGGCAGATGGTAATTGCTATGGCTCTAAGAATGGGTGTAACTTTCTTTGTAGTTTATCACAAATATTTCTGCAAAATCATAGTATTATAAAGTTATAAGAGACTCAAGCTTCTTCCAATTGGAAAAATTTGTTCTCCAGAGCTAGAAGGGACTATAGAGATTTTTCAAATAAATTTCCTATAGGAATGGGGAAGCAGACACCCAGTGATGATAATTCCTTTGTACAAACTCACATAATAAGATAATGGGGGAATCAGAATTGGAAGTCAAATTAGTCCCATAGAGTTACAGAATCAACATTAGAAAAGCTCTATGAGTCACATAGGAACCAACACTCTCCACTCCCAACTATCCTCCACTTTCTGACTCTCAGTCCAAGACTGTATCAGTATTCCATGAATTTCCACAGATCCACATTGATGATGACCTGTATATATAAACTGAAGAGATTTTAGAGTTGTATTTTTATTTACTAAGATGCATACTTTAAATTTTTAATTATGCCCAAAAGAAGAAAGAGAATCTCTGAGCAAGCAAAAAAATGTCATTAAATCCATGCTTATTATTCCCTGGACATATTCAAGTTCCCTATATAAATATCTTCTTCATGTACACTTTTACCAAGCGGATCTGTTGACTGAAAATTTGACCATGAGGACTGACACAGAAAAACTAAATGAATGTAAGAAGTTTAAGTATAGAAATAGAGGTACTCACATTCCAATAGGTGTTTGTTTTGTTTTCGAGTTGGAGTCTCATTCTGTTGCCCAGGCTGGAGTGCAGTGACATGCTCACGGCCACCACAGTCTCGACCTGTTGGGCTCCGGTGACCCTTCCACCCCAACTGTCTAAGTGGCTGGAACTACAGGCGCATACTACCAAATAGATTTTTTGATTTTTGTAGAGATGAGGTCTTGCCAAGTTGCCCAAGCTAGTCTCAAACTCCTGGACTCAGGCAATTCTCTTGCCTCGGCCTCCCAAAGTGCTGGGATTACAGGCTTGAGTCACCATACCTAACCAAATAGATGTTTTTAAGTTGAGGGAGAAAAAGTGTCAATTATTTGGACCTTAAGCTTATTAGCACAAGTACTGCACAAGATTATCACTAGTGAATTCATCTCCATTTTCTTGATCACATCTAGAAAAATGTGTTTCCCAATGGAAACTAAAGTCATCAAAAGAAATAACTAAATAAGTAATAAAGATAAATTTTCCAGAATTAAAAAAAGATGAAAGACTTCAGAATGAAAGAGAAAAGATGAGGGGGTGAGAACTAGATCTGGATAAATTATAATGAAATTAATAATATCAAAGAGAAAATTCTAAAACTTCCAAAGGAAAAGTACAAATCTTATATGAAGAAACAAGAATCAGATCACATTTTATTTCTCAGCAGCAACACTGATATGAAAAAATAATTAAGCAGTATTTTTAGAGTACTGAAGAAAAAGAACCTAGAATTCAAAATTTAATTTCTAGCCAAACTGTCATTCATATATGAAGACATGATAAAAATATTATCTGGCATACAGAGTTTCAGAAGTATATCTTTGCAAATGCACACATTGAAAAGGGATCAAATACTTTGGTAAAATTTGTAGTTATCTAAAAGTAAGTTAAGACTACAGAAAAAGAGAACTGTAACCACAATCATTCATAGATTATACAGAGTTTAAAATGTAGACAATATCAATATAGTGGATGTGAGTGGGGAACTCAATAAATCTTGAAAGGCTGCTATGTTCTTATACAGATTGATATAGATATCAATCTTTAAAAATATAATAAAGAATTTTTTAATCAAAAGAGATGAGAAACTGAAATAAATCTACTAAAATAGAAGAAACAAGCCCAAATATACTAATAATTCAAGTAAAGTAAATGGATGAATTCGTCAAAGGAAAGACAAAATTAAATTCAATTTTATAAGTCCCTGTGTATGATGTTTACACAAGGCATACCTAAGACATATGTTTGAAAGTAAAATAATAGAGAAAATTTAAGACAAATTACAAGAAAGCTGCCTTAACAAAGCTATTTTAAACCAATATTATAAAGTAAAATAGAGATATAAAGCATTAAGGATGAAGTGGGGCACTTTCTAATTATTGAACCATTCTACATATCTAGAATATTAATTTCAATTAATTTAAAAACTACAGCAACTTTTAAATATTTTGAACATAATAAAATGGACTCGACATATGTGAAGCAAAATATACAAAGAGAAATGGACAAATCCCCTGTTACAATCTAGAGATTTCAAAACACCTCTCTTATTACTGATAATACAAGCAGAAAGAAATTAGGAAGAATATAAAAGATTCGGAAAACTCAATTTAAAAGCTTGACTAATGAGCAAATATAGAGTCTCTTGCCAATAGTTAGAATAATACCTACTTTTTTCAACTTTACATGGGTCAATTTAGAAAAATCTAGCAGGTGTTAAGGCAAAAGAATGCCTTGATAAATTAAATTTCAAAGAAAATTATTCAGGCCATGACCTTTGAATGCCACATAATAAAATCATAAGTTTAAAAAATGTTTTAAGATTTCATTTGTACATTTTAATATGAATGCTAAAAAATATGTGTTAAAGAAGAAATCATAACTAATATTTTTAACTATTTAGAACCTACTAATAAGAAAAACAAAACATATAAAAACTTGTGCATGATATAGTAACATATTTTTAATACAAGCCAAGATAAGGCAGAAAGACTTAAAATTAAGGAACTAAGTGTCTGACTTAAACAATAACAAGAAAATAAAACCATAGAAAGCAGAAGGAGGAGATAATAAAATTAAGAGCAGAAATCAACAAAATAAATACAAGGATACAATAGAAAAGGTCAACAAAGTCAAAAGTTGGGAAAAAACAAAATAAACTTCTGATAACATTGATCAAGAGAAGAAGACAGAAGACACTAATTAATAATGAAAAGTATATAATTTAGGCCATAAAGACAAATAACAAGGATACCTGTATAATGAACATTTGTATACCTAACCCTGAATTGTACCCCACATATTTAAAATACAAATTTTTTTAACAAGGCAGAAAAATAAGAGATTAGTAAGGATGAAAACTACTATAACAATTATTTGCCTGTAACTGAAAACTTAGGTGAAATGGACAAATACTTAGAAAAATATAACTTAACAGAACTGACTCAAAAAAAAGTTAGTCTTATAACTATTAAATAAATAAATGCAACAATTAAAATCTTCCCACAAAAAAAACACCAGGTCCAGATAATTTTGCAGGCAAGTTGTACCAAATTTTAAAGAAATATATTCACCATTTTAGACAGCAGAAAAAGAAAAAATATGCCCCAATTGACCAGATTTCTTCTATGAAGCCAGCATAATCTTAATATAAAAACCAGTCATTCATTTTACCAACACTTGGTAAAATTCAACACCCATTCTTGATATGACTCTTAGCAAATTAGAAATAGAAGAAAATTAGCTTAACCCAATAAACAATGTCTATTAAAAGTTTAAAGCGTGGGACGCTGCAGGGGTAGGAGAGGAGATAGACCCTGGGGTTCCCAAGGGTCTATGTCTCTGTGATGTCCTGATGTTTATAGAGTGCTACATGTATTTTCTTGGTGAAAAAAATGAATCCGATTTCAGCTTTTTTTGCCTAAATTATACACACACACACACACACACACATATGTAGATAACATATTTAGATAACATTTAGATATTTAGATAACATTTCCAGTTATTAAAAACAAACTTAGAAGAATAGTTCCAATTTCTCATAACAACATAAAGGTACCTGAACCTAAACCAGGGAAAGTGAGGACCAGTTGGAGGCCCAAACTTTACCTGCACGTTGATTACTTATGTACCTAATCCTGACTTGTACCCCAATCTTTAAAATTTTAAAAAAAAAATTTTTTAAACCTTTAAAGCAGTCTGGGCGCTTTAAAGGAGGCCGAGATGAAAGGATTGCCCAGGGGTTCGAGACTAACCTGGGCAACTTGTCAAGACCTCATTTCTACAATAAATTAAAAAATTAGCCGTGCCTGGTAGCACGCTCCTGTAGTTCCAACTACTTGGAAGGCTGAGGCAGAAGGATCGCCTGAGCTCAGCAGGTCGACGCTGGGGTGGCTGTGAGCGAGCCACCGCACTCCAGCCTGGGTGACAAAGTGAGACTCCGACTCCAAAAAAAAAACCAAGAAAAAAAACCCTTTTAAAGCAAATATCACCCTAAATGGAGAACTGTTAAAAGTATTCTCTTTAAAGTTAAGAATGAGAGAAAAATTTTTTCTATCATCACATTTAGTCAACACTGTATTGTAGTGTTTAGTCAATGCAATAAAATCAGGAAAAAATGAATAAATGAATAAAAATTTTAAAAGTTAAAAATATAACTGTCAATACTTGCATATGATAATGCTTTTTATTTGCAAAACCAAAATAATCAGTCTATAACGGATCAGAAATAATAGGAGAGTTTGGCAAGGTAACTGGGTACAAGATCAATATAAAAATGTCAACTATTCTAAACACAACCTGAAATATATAGAAACATAATTAAAGGGAAAACAATAAATTACAAGTGTCAGAAAAATGTCCAGACCTCTATACTTTTTAAAATTCACTTTTAAAGATAATATATACAAATGGAAAATTATATTACATTATGCTCACGAGTAGACTATTTTCATGCTATCAGCTCTCCCCAGTCAATCCACGGATTCAATTCAAACATTCCCCCAGATGATTCTAAAGACTACCAGATGGCCCCAAGGGCCTGAAGCCATTTGTCTTTCTTTCTTCAAATATAACTAACAAATATACCACTGAATGATGAGGATCTCTCTTCCTGTCCTGCTCTATTCCCTGTCTTGTCAATGTCATTCTGGACTCAAAGCTGTTGGATTTGGTTCCCAAGGATCTATGCCTCTGTAATGACCTGGTGTTAATAGAGTGCTACATGTATTTTCTTGGTGGAAAAAAAAAATAAGTCCGATTTCAGTTTTCTCTGCCTAAATTATATATATATATTTTAAGATAACATTTTCCAATTATTGAAAACAAACTTTGAGCAATAGTGCCAAATGTCTCACTTTGTTAACAAGGGTTTTATGAAGATTTTTATAAAAGCTTTGAGAAAAGATTCAGATCATAGCAACCTGGTCCAAGGATTGGGGCTGGCCACAGGCAGTGTGTAAGTCCTGGTGCAGGGGCAGAGACAGAAACAGAGGTTCCTTTCAGTTGGACAGATTACCTTCTTGCCTCAAACCTATATCCTATGTCCCTCCCACGTCTGTCCCAGGTCTGAAAGCTACACAAATAACACTGCATCTTTAGACTAAGATTTGGTCTTTTGGGAGCATCACTAATTTTTTTTAACTGTGGTAAAATATACATAACATAAAATTTACAATTTTAACCATTTTTAAGAGAACATTTGTGGCATGAAGCACATTCATATTGTTATGCAACCATCACCACCATCCACCTTCAGAACTTTTTCGGTATCCCAAACTGACACTCTGTACCCATTAAACAATTCCCCATTACTCCCTCCTCCCAGCTCCTGGTAACCTCCAGTCTACTTTCTTTCTCTCTGAATTTGACCAATCTAGGTACCTCTTATAAGTAGAATCATACAATGTTCATCCTTTTTTGTTTGGCTTACTCCCTCCTCCCAGCTCCTGGTAGCCTCCAGTCTACTTTCTTTCTCTCTGAATTTGACCAATCTAGGTACCTCTTATAAGTAGAATCATACAATGTTCATCCTTTTTTGTTTGGCTTATTTCACTTAGCATAATGTTTTTAAGTTTGACTGCAGTTGTAGTGTGTATCTGAATTTCATTCTTTTTTAAGGCTGACTAATATTTCATGGTATCTATATACCTCATTTTGTTTACCCTTTCATCTACTTGTAGTCACATGTTTTATTTCTACCTTTTGGCTATTATGAGTAACGCTGCTATGAACATGAATATTAAAAAAATCTATTTGAGTCCCTGCTTTCATTTCTTTGGGGAATATATGTAGAAGTGGAGCTTCTAGCCGGGCTCGGTGGCTCAGCCTGTAATCCCGTGCCTTGGGAGGCTGAGGTGAGTGGATTGCCAGAGCCCACGGGTTCAAGACCCGCCTGGGCAAATTGGCGAGACCTCATCTCTACAATAAATCGAAAAATTAGCCGGGCGTGGTAGTGCACGCCTGTAGTTCCAGCTACTTGGAAGGCTGAGGCGGAAGGATTGCCGGAACCCAGCAGGTCGCTGCGGTGGCCGGGAGCGGCCACTGCACTCCAGTCTGGGTGACAGAGTGAGACTCCAACTCAAAAAAAAACAAAAAACAAAAACAAAAACAAACAAAAAAAAGAAGTGGAGCTTCTGAATCATATGGTAATTCAATGTTGATTTTTTGAAGAACTGCTAGACTATCTTCCATAGTGCTGTACCATTTTAACTCCCTACCAGCAAAGTACCAGTGTTCTAATTTGCCCATATCTCTGCAGTCTTTGGAACGTTTGTAAAAGGTATTTATTACTTGGCAACAACTAAAGAAGGAAACAGTGTCTTGCTAACGTCTGTCATTCTAGTGATGTGCATAGGGCCTTGTACAGAGAAAATGTTAAGTAAATGTTTTGCAAATAGAAATGGATGGATGGATGGACGGATGGATGGATACAAATAATACTCATTAAGTGTCTCTTTCATTACATCTCTAGAACTTTCCACCAGTGGGGCTTCCTCACTCTTTGTATGCCCATAGTAATTTGAACTTCTCTTAAACCACTTATCACGTTCTACTCAATTTTGAAAGTAATGGAATGTATTCTTATTTATTTGAAAGGCTGTGAATTTCTTAAGGGGAGAATCTGCAGATCAGCTCTCATCTTGATCTGTTGACATCTTTACCATTCTTTAAGACCTAAGTCTCCAATCCCCAGAAGTCTCTACTCCTCACTATTTCAGCTCTGAGAACTACTGCCCCGCTGAGTAATAGTTCTTCTTTGATTGACCTGATCATTAACAACCTAAAAACACTATGGAATACTATTCTGCTATCAAAAAAATGAAATAATAAATTTTGCAGCAACTTTGATGGAATTGGAGACCATTATCCCAAGTGAACTAGCTCGGGAACAGAAAACTAAACACCGCATGTTCTCACTTATAAGTGGGAGCTAAACTTAGGATATGAAAAGACATAGAGAATGGGGTAATGGACACTGGAGGTTCAGAAGGGGAGGGGGGAAAGGACTGGAAAGACAAAAAATCACCTACTGGGTACAAAGTATACAAGTGAGGATGGTGGGTACTCTTAAAGCTCAGACCAAAAACTGTTCATATCCTCCAAAGCTATTGCAATAAAAAAAGAAAAAAATTGAGTAACTCAATGAATCAAAAACTAAAGAAAGATATTGGCAAACAAATAACTCATTTAATATAAATTATTCTCTAATTTAACACAAGTTACTGAACACCCACCATGTGCCAAGTACTTGGGAATATGAGAAAAATAAGACACCATCTTGCCCTTGAGGAAAACACGCAACATGTATTTATTTCAATACTTAAAGATTGCACAAGTAAACATGAGAATACAAAGAGAGTGGCCAGTGCCCCAAATAAAGGGAATAAGATGCAAGGTTTCATAGAGAAGATACTTGGTGAGCTGATTCTTGAAAAGATAGAGTTTTCAAAGTATACAAAGCAGAGACTTTGCATTCCAAGTAAAGGGAATGGAAGAAACAAAATATGGGATTATAAAATAGACTGACCGTTTTAGAAACCTACAGGTGGGACTGCCTTATTGAAGTGCAGAGGTGAAGTGTGAAAAAGATGTGTAGCCAACTTTGACTTACTTGTCCAAATGCATCTCATTCTGCTGATACACACCCCACGTTCCTGTCACTATGTTCACCAAACATGCAGTGTTTGCCCCCTGACTCTATTCACCCCAACCTCACCTTCCTACTTGTAATGCCTGTCTTCATCTCCCTTTTCTGGATCCATGCATATGTATTTTTGTGCCCTACAGACCTAGATATAGTCAGATAAGTCAAATAATAACCGAGGACAGAGAGTGATTGTTGAGAAAAAGAGAAGGAAAAAAATCAAAAGGGATTCTGAAGATAAAGGAGATAAGTTTGGTTTGCTCCAGCCTTGAGTTATCAGTGTTATGACTACAGACTCATCCAATCCTGAAGAAACAAAGAAATAATTGTGGCACATCCTTCAAGATGATTGACTGAACATATACACTACCCTCAACTTCTTGCAAAAACCCTAGTATTGTGACAATAAACCAATTTTTTTTTTTGCAGGAACAAGGAAAAGAGGTGAAAAAGACAATTGCAATAAAATTTTGGAAACTAGAAAGCAGAAGAACCAGTGGACTATTGACTTAGCCAAATCAAGAAAGCTGTATCCTAAGCCAGTGATGGGGAAGTTTCAATAACAAAAGAAATCTCAAAAAGTTCCAGAATTTCTTGTGCCTCCTACCTCTAGAGATGGAGAAAAGAGTGAAGTTAAAAACAGAAGGATCTATTAAAAGTCTGTTTATTCTAACGAGCTTCTGCAAAGCAAAAGAAACCATCAAGATAACAGGAAGACAGCCCACAGAATGGGAAAAAATATTTGCCAACTGTATATCTGGCAAAGGCCTAACATCTAGGATCTACAAGGAACTCAAACATGCCGAAAGAAAAAAACAAACAGCCCCTTTAAAAAGTGGGCAAAAGACATGAATAGATACTACTCAGAAGAAGATATACAGGCAGCCAACAGACACATGAAAAAGTGCTCAGCCTTACACATCATCAGAGAAATGCAAATCAAAACCACATTGAGATACCACCTAACCCCGGTAAGAATGACCATCATTAACAAAGCAAACACAACAGATGCTGGTGAGGATGTGGAGAAAAAGGAACGCTTCTACACTGCTGGTGGGACTGTAAACTAATGCAACCTCTTTGGAAGACAGTGTGGCGATTTCTGAAAGAACTAGAAATTGACCTTCCATATGACCCAGTAAATTCCCTATTGGGAATATACCCGGAGGAACTCAAATTATTCTACAAAAATGATACCCGCACACGTATGTTTGTTGTAGCTCTATTCACAATAGCAAAACCAACCATGGAACCAACCATGTTGCCCATCGAAGCTGGACAAGATAAAGAAAATGTGGTACATATACACAATGGAATATTATGTAGCCATAAAGAAGGACAAATATGTGGACTTCGCAGCAACTTGCATGGATTTGGGGTCGATCATACTCAGTGATCTATCACAGAAACAAAGAACAGAGTACCATATGTTCTCACTCATAAGCGAAACTTGAACAATTATAATACTATAAGAAAGCATTTGGCAGTAATGGGAAACTGTCAGGGGAGGGAGGTTGGGAATGGCAGCTGAGGGAAACTGCTAGGGGATGGAGGGGCATACCTCATCAACAAGGGCATCTACATAATCAATGTTTGTATACCTAACCCTGAATTGCACCCCACATCTTTATAATAAAAAAGCCTGTTTATTGCTGTAAAATCCTCAATTTCCTCCCCCTCTTCAGCAGAAGAATTAAGCTTTATTCTCTGATGACTGCAAAATAGAGGCTCCCTTGGCATAGAAAGAGAGGTATAGTTGAGAATGAGTGAAAGCTAAGCCTTCCACCTCCCAACCCCACCACCATTCAACCTTCTTCTTTCATTTATCCTCAAAAGAGGAAGCCACCCTTAGAAGGCTTAGCAGAAGTTTAGAAGAGTCTCCTCTGGGGAAGCTGACCATCTCAAGAATAAATCTAGAAGCACTGACATGAAGGGTTTCTGCAACACAAAACTCAACAAGATCACCGTAAGAGCAACCCGAGTTGACAAGCCTCACATTCCCCAGACACACACTCACAGCCACCAATCCATTTTTAGTGTCCCGTTCTTAAATATAAAAGAAGAGCTGAGTGTTACCACTGTCTTGTTCATTTCAGCTTGATGAACTTCAAACATTTTGATCAGATGTAGCCTCCTACTGGCCTAATCAGATTTACACAGCAAAGAAACATTTAAGCCACTACCTAGTCAGTATATACAGACAAAAATGTCAATGTGATAAAATCAGTCAGCAGGGGCCATTTTTGCATTTGAGGCCACAATTAAGGCGCTTTCTGCATCTTAATAACAATGGTAGTCTACGAAGTCACAAAACTACAGTCTAGAAGCTGTATTCTTGTGCAATCTCTAAAACAAGATTCAATCATTTTAATTTATTTTATTTTGTATTCATACATAATATTTTACATGTTTATGGGGTATATGTGATATTTTGTCTTGTGCATAGAATGTGTAATGATCAAGTCAGAGTATTTGGGGTATCCATCACCTTGAGTATTTATTATTTCTAGATTTTGGTAACATTTCAAGTTCTCTCTTCTAGCTACTTTGAAGTATACAATACACTACTGCTAACTATAGTCACCTTATTCCACTATCAAACATTAGAACTTATGTCTTCTACCTATCTGTATGTATATACCCATTGACCAACCTCTCTTCTTCTTTCCTCCTACCCACATACCCATTCCCAGCTTTTAGTATCTATCATTTTATTCTTTACCTCTATGAGATCAACTTTTATCTCCCATATAGGGGTGAGAACATGTGAAATTTGTCTTTCTGTGTCTGGTTTATTTCACTTAACGTTGTAGACTCCAGTTCCTGCAAATGACATAATTTAATATTTTTCATGGCTTTATAGTATTCTATTGTGTATATATACCACGTTTTCTTTATCAATTAGCTCACTGATGGACACTTAACTTGATTCCATATCTTTGCTATTGTGAATAGTGTTGCAATAAGCTACTTAGCCCTTTAGTACACTGATTTTTTTTTTTTTAAATAAATGCCCCATGGCAAGATTGCTGGACCATTTGGTAGTTCTATGTTTACCTTTGAAAAAATATCTGTACTATTTTCCATAATGGCAATACTAATTTATATTCCTACCAATAGTATATGAGTTCCCTTTTCTCCACATTCTCATCTGTTATTATTATTATTTTTTGTCTTTTTAATCATAGCCATTCCAACTGGGGTAAAATGGTACCTCGCTGTGGTTTCGATTTGCATTTCCTTGATGATGATGTTAAGTATTTTTTTCATATATCTATTGGTCATTTGTATGTCTTCTTGTGAGAAACATCTGCTTATGTCCTTGGCCCACTTTGTACGGGATTTTTTTTAAACAGTTGAGTTGCTTGAGTTCCTTGTACATTCTGAATATTAGTCCCTTGTCAGATGAATAGTTTGCAAATATTTCCTCCCATTCAACAGGTTTTTCTTCATTCTGTTGATTATGTCCTTTTCTATGCACAAGCTTTTAGTTTATTATAGTCTAATTTATCTATTTTTGGTTTTGTTTTCTAGGATTTTTAGGTCTTTACCATAAAAGCTTTGCCTAAAAAAAACAACATTCTGAACTGTTTTCTCTATGCTTTCTTCTAGTAGTTTTATAATTTTGAGTCATATGTGTAAGTCTTTAATTCATCTTGAGTTTATTTTTGCATGTAGTGAAAAATAAGGATCCAGCCTCATTCTTCTGCATATGGATATCTAATTTCCCCAGCACCACTTGTTAAAAAGGGTTCCTTTCTTCAGTGAATGTGGGGGATCCCCAAAAAACTGGAATTACCTTTTGGAGGACTGATTCAGGCTTCCCTCACTAGGTAAGGGTTCTAGGAACCCATCTGCATCAGTGTCACAGATAGAATGATTGTGAGAGATGACAGAAGAAACATCCTGAGTTATTACAAACAAGTGACTGGTTTTTCCACCATGACAACATACCCGGCCACTCCACACTGAGTGTTCAGCAGTATCTGATCAAAAACAGCATGCCCTCCATGCCTTAGCCTACCTGTTCACCTGATCTTGCCCTAAGTGACTTTTTGTTTGTTTGCTTCTCCAGTAGAAAAAAGTCCTCAAAGGGAAATGTTTTGCTGAGGTGAAAGAGGAGAAACAAAGCACAGCAGAGGCACAAAAAGGCATCAAAATTGATGAGTTCAAAAACTGTTTTTAGCAGCAGAAACATCTCAATAAGTGTATTGCATCAAATGGAGAGTACTTTGAAGGTGACTGAAGTCCTAAATATGTAAGAATAAACACATAATTTTTATAGGTAAATTCTGGGGTTTGGGGGTTTCCTCTCATTTGTTCTTGGTGTCTTTGTCAAAAATTAGTTGGCTGTAAATGTGTGAATTTGCTTCTGATTTTTTATTCTGTTCTATTGGTCTATGTGTTAGTTTTTATACCAATGCCATGCTTTTTGGTTACTATAGATTGTAATATATTTTAATATCAGGTGGTGTGACATCTCCAACTTTGTTATTTTCATTCAAGATTGCTTTGGCTATTTGAACTCTTTTTGGATTCCATACACATTTTAGGGTTTGTTGTTGTTGCTAAAATTGATAAACCACATGCTAGTTTAATCAAAAAAGATAGCTCAAAATCAGAAATAAAAAAAAGACATTACAGCCAATACCACAGTAATATAAAACATTATCAGAAACTATTACAAATAACTATACATGCACACACTAGAGGAAATGGATAAGTTCCTAGACACATACAACCCATCACAACTGAATTCAGAAGAAATAGAAAACCTGAACAGACCAATCATGAGTAATGAGATTAAATCAGGAATAAAATTCTTCAGACAAAAAATGTCCAGAATAGTATTTCTTCACTGCCAAATTCTACCAAACTTTTAAAGATTAACACCAATTTTCTTCAAACTTTTTCAAAAAATAATTGAGGAGGAGGGAATTCTCCCTACCTCATTCTATGAGTTCACCATTATCTTGATACCAAAACCAGACATGGATGCAATAACAGCAACAACAAAAACTGCAGGTTAATATTCCTGATGAACCTAGACAAAAATTATTTTTAAAAAATATTAGCGGCCAGGCACAGAGGCTCAAGCATGTAATCCCAGCACACTGGAAGGCTGAGGTGAGGGGATTGCCTGAGCCCATGGGTTTGAGAACAGCCTGAGCAACTTGGTGAGATCTCGTCTCTACAATAAATCAAAATATTAGCTGGGCATGGTAGCACTCACCTGTAGTTCTGGTTACTTGGAAGGCTGAGGTAGAAGGATCGCCTGAGCCCTGGAGGTTGACGCTGGGGTGGCCATGAGCATGCCAGTGTACTCCAGCCTGGGCAAGGGAGTGAGACTCCAAGTCAAAAAAAAAAAAATACAAGCAAATGAAATCCAACAGCACATTTTAAAAAATGATACACCACAATCAAGTAGGATTTATCCCAGGGATGCAAAGATGGTTCAACATATGCAAATCAATAAACATGATAGATCATATCAACAGAATAAAGGACAAAAACTATATAAGCATATCAATAGACACAGAAAATGCATTTGATAAAATTCAACATCCTTTCATGATTTTAAAAAACCCTCAACAAACTAGCAGAGAAGGAACATATCTCAACATAACAAAGGCCATGTCTGACAAACCCACAGCTAACATAATACTGAATAGAGAAGAGCTGAAAGCTTTTCTCTTAAAAATAGAAAAAGACGAAAATGCTCATGCCTATTCAACATAGTACTGGAAGTCATTGGCAGAGCATTTAGGTCAAGAGAAAGAAATAAAAGGCATCCAAACAGGAAAAAGAAGTCAAATTGTCCATCCTTGCTGATGGTATAATTTTATCTAGAAATACCTGAAGACTTCACCAAACAACTCTTAGATCTAATGAATAAATTCAGTAAAGTTGCTGGATACAAAATCAAAATAAAAAATTGACAGCAGTTTTATACACCAATAATGAACTATCTGAAAAAGTAATTAATAATATAAATTTATTAGTTATTTATAATAACTATAAAAACAATAATAAAATATCCAGGAATAAATTTAACCAAGGAAGCGAAAGATCTCAATAAGAAAAACTACAAAACAAGAATAAAGAGGACACAAGTGGAAAGATCCATGCTCATGGATCAGAAGAATTAATATAATCAAAATGACCCCAAGATTGCCCAAAGCAATCTACAATTTTATTTTTCCCTCAAAACCAATTTTTCATTCTGTTGATTCTTTGTGTTTAATTTTAGTTTCTATTTCATTTTGTTCTGCTATGATCTTTTTTTTCCATCTACTAATTTTGAGTTTTGTGTGTTTTTACTTTTCTAGTTTCTTGAGTCACATCATTAGATTGTTTATTTGAAAATTTTCAATTTTTCTGACGTAAGCATTTATTGTTATAAGCTTTCTTCTTATCACTGCTTTTGCTGTATCTAAGAGTTTTAGTATGATGTGTTTAAATTTTTGTTAAAAATAATTTTTAAAAAGCTTCTTCCTTAACTCAGTGGTCATTCAGAGTATGTTGTTTAATTTCTATGTATTTGTATAGTTTTCAAAGTTCCTCCTGTTATTGATTTCTAGTTTTATTCCATTGTGGCCTGAGAGGACACCTGATGTGATTTTAACTTTTTAAAAAATTTGTTAAGACATGTTTTGTGTCCTAATATATATAGTCTATCACAGAGAATGTTTCTTGTGTTGATGATAAGAGTGTTTATTCTGCAACTGTTGGATTAAATGTTCTGTGCATTTTTTTTTAGATACATTTGGTCTAATGGGCAGTTTAAATTCAATCTTTTTGTGTTAATTTTCTGTCTAATGCTAAGAATGGAGTGTTAAAGTTCCCAACTATTATTGCATTGGAGTCTACCCCTCCCTTTAGATCAAATAATATTTGTTTTATATATCTAGGTGTTTCAGTGTTGGCTGTATATAGGTTTAGAATTACTATATCCTCTTTTTGAATTGACTCTTTTGTCAAGATATAATGATCTTCTTTGTATCTTTTTACTTTTTTTGACTTAAAGTTTGTTATATATGATATAATTACAACTCCTGCTCACTTTTGGTTTCTGTTTGCATGGAATGCTTTTTCCATGCCTTTACTTTTAGTCTATTTGTGTCTTTATATGTGAGATTATTTTCTTGTAGGCAACGCATAGCAGGGTCATGCTTTTTAACCCATTCAGCCAGTTTATATCTTTTAAGTAGAAAGTTTAATACATTTACATTCAAGGTTATTATTGTTTTGTGAGAACTTTTCCGGCCATTTTATTAATTGATTTGCTTATTTTTTTATATCCGTTTTTCCTCTTTATCATCTTGGTTCAGTAGTATTTGGGGTTGGGAACTTTTGAGTTTTTTCTTTTCCTTGTTTATGTGTTTACCAGTGGTTTTTATATTTTCATGTGCTTTCATGATGGCAGTTACTGCTCTTTCACTTCTGGGTATAGCACCTCCTTAAGCATTTCTTGTAGGGTCAATCTGGTGGTAATTACTTTCCTCAGGTTTTGATTGAAAAAGACTTTATTTTTCCTTCATTTTTGAAGAATAACTTTTCAGGGAATAGTATCCTGTGAATAGCAGGGTTTTCTGTTTTTTCTTTTCTTTCAGCACGTTGAATATATCATCCCATTCTCTCCTGACTTGTAAGGTTTCTGCTGAGAAATCTACTGCTAGTCAGATCAGAGTTTTTTATAAGTGACTAGATATTTCTTTCTTGCTATTTTTAGAATTTTCTCTGTGTCTGTGACTTTTGTCAGTTTGATCATAATGTGCTGTGAAAAATAACGTTTTAACTCATACCTATTTGGGAATTTTTGAACCTCCTGTATCTGTATATTTCAATCTCTTGTTAGAAATGAGAAGTTTTTATCTATTATTTTGTTAAATATGTTTTCTAATCCTTTTTTTCTTGCCATCTGAAACACCAAAAATTTAAATATGTGTTTGCTTTATGATGATGTCCTATGTATTATGCAGGGTTTGTTCATTCTTTCTTCTATATTTTTTTCTAATTGAGTTATTTCAAAAGACCTGTCTTCGAGTTCTGAGATTTCTTCTTCTGCTTGATCTAGTCTATTTTTGAAGCTCTTGACTATATTTTGTATTTCATTCAATTAATTATTTATATACAGAATTTCTGTTTGGTTCTTTTTCATCATATCTATCTCTTTGGTAAATTTCTCATTTGTATCCTGAATTGTTTTTCTGATTTATTGGTATTGTTTTTCAGTATTCTTTTATATAACAATGAGCTTATTTAGTATCAATATTTGAAATTGTTTCTGTAGGATTTTATAAGTTTTTTTTTATTAGGATTTGTTACTGGAGAATTATTGTGCTCCTTTGAAGGTATCATATTTGTTGATACCGTCTATGTTGATTCTCTATGTTTCCTGTGTCTTTATGTTGATATCTGTGGATCTGGTATAACAGTGTAACAGTCACTTTTTCCAATTTTTTAATTTGCTTGTGTAGGGGAAGACTTTTTCCTGAAGAGTATTTATGTTGCTGATCAAGTAGGGTATTTTGGCTTTGACTCTGGGTGTGTGCAGTAGTACAGTCTCCATATGATTTCTTCAGCTGTAAATAGCATCAGTGGTGTCTGATTTCCTCACTGACTTAGGCTGTGGTTGTTACTGGAGGCTGTGGTGAAGTTTTGGTGTAGACTAAGCCAGGTAGGCCAGTGTTTGGCCTCAGTGGTGGCAATAATGGGCTGAGCATGCCTGTTCTTAGGCCCCTGGATGATATACGTTGGTATCAGAGTTAGCAATTTCAGGCAGGCTTCTTGGGCTTCCAGGTGGCTTGCTAGGTGCCAGGAATGACAGTAGTAGGCCAGGAAGGTTGGTAGGTTCTTGAGCTCCTGGACAATGGATTTGACATGGGCAATGGCAACAGCAGTGGTAGAATAATTCTCTGAGACTCAAGCAGTCCATTCTAATGTTGAGGGTGGCTGCAATAGACTGAACAGGCCAGTAGCCAGGCCTGCAGGTGGTGCGTGCTGGTTGGTGCCAGCTGTGGTGGTAGCATCGGGCCAAGTGGGTCAAACCTCAGACTCTAGAATACTCAGGTATCAACAGTGGTGGACTGGGCTGGCCAATCCCCAGTTCCTCAGACAATGTGCTTGAGTATTCATAATTCAATCTTTGAGGATGAACAGAAATATGTCACTTAATGACAGAGAAATATTTTGAGAAATGCATCATTAGACAATTTCATTGTTGTGCAAGCATCATGCATAGACAAACCTAGATGGTATAGCCTATTACACACCTAAACTATAGGGTCTAACCTATTGCTCCTGGGTTACAAACCTAGGCAGCATGTTACTATACTGAATACTGTAAGCAAATGAAAGATGATAAGTATTTGTGTTTGTTAACATATGCAAACATAGAAAAGGTACAATAAAGTACAGTATAAAAGATAAAAATCATACACTTATATAGGGTACTTACTATGAAGGGAGTTTTCAGGACCGGAAGTTGCTCTGGGTAAATCAGTGAGTGAGTAGTGAGTGAATGTTAAGGCCTAGGACATTACAGTACACTACTGTAGACTTTATAAACACTGTACACTTAGGCTATACTAAATTTATAACAAAATAAGGTAATTGCACTATGACATTACAATGACTACAGCATCACTAGGCCATAAGAATTCTTCTGCTCCGTTATAATCTTAACGGGACTATTGTCATACATTCAGTTCATTGTTGACTGAAATGTCCTCATGCGGTTTGTGACTATAATTTTTTAAGCAGTGGGACTATTAGAAGGATGGCAAGTGGAAAAAACTGTTCCCCAAACTGCCCCTTTCCTATCACAGTGAATCCTTAACACAGGCCCCACTAATTACTTTGAGCCTGTTGATAACAGACTTCCTAGTGCCTGTGTCTCTATCTGATGTTTATTGCGAGCTCTCCCCTAATGCAACATACTTCTGTCACTGCTTGATTTTCTTTATAGCTCCCTGGTAAGGTGAAACTAGAGGTTTTCAGAAGAGACAGGGAAAGTAGACAAAAGGACAGATGAAGTCACCGCTGATCTTTTATCTCACTCCAGCTCCCAATCCCTGATTTTCTCATGAGTATGCAGAGGGAATCTCTTCTCTTCCCTCCTGTTGTGCTTTTCCCAAATAACCAACCAGACCTGTTTCATCAATAGCCAAAATCAAACAAGTTATGTTCTGTAAATATCCTGTCTGGCTGAGGACCTTTCCCAGATGAGGTTTGGTGTGGTTGTCAAGCATGGATAGCACAGGATAGGCCATACATATTATTTCACAAGTTCGACAAGACCCAAACTTTTGGATACTGTGTTGTAGCACAAACCAAGGTTTAGGTGCATAATGAGATTCTCTTTGCTTGGCTTCTTAAAAATTCGAGGCATAAGTGTTTCAAGTTATCATAGCTCTGCAGGAGGAGTATGAGTTAGAAGCTAGAAAGCCTGGTCTTGTCACAGTAATAGGAAGTTACGTAGACTTGGATAAGTCCCATTTGTCTTTAAGTCTCCACTCTTTCTAGCATTCTGTTTCTAAGAGGAGTCCTTGAGAAAACTGAGATTTAACCTTGGAATGGCCACCAAGAAGGCAGGCCAGAAGGTGTTTTCCTGATGACCCTTCGGTAATTGGCAACAATGTATTTCTCCTTTTATACTTTCCAAGAATTCTAATGGACCATCAAGTATCAAATCAGGACCATTGGAACGTCCCTAAATGAGTTATCTTTAATCTTCCTCCATTCTTAAAGTCTTGTTCGTTTCAGTTCAGCTGAAATTGCATCCTACTCTGTGGTTTGCAAAAAAAGTCCACAGCGGTTTTGTCTCCTGGTTTCAATTTAGGGTCCACTCTCCTCTAATCACTAGATGCCAGTATGTTTTCTAATAATTCCTGTTTTGCCAGTTTCTGAGTTAACAGACTTCCTCTGCCCCTGGGTCTGAAGCTCTGCCCTGCCAGTGGCAGCTGAGACACTTCAGCCTTAATTATGAGCTATTTTTCTAAGCCACAAAGAAAGCCAAAATAACAATTAGCTTCATGTAAATATTGAGCCACAGCATTTCCTTCTAGTGTTCTGGAGAAGGCCTGAGCTTGTCCTGGTAAAACGTCTAGGCATATGATGGATTTAATTTCTTGTGAATGGCTGAATCCTATAGCCTAAACAGGGCTCCTCAAAGAGGGTTCCCTGTGCCTCTTGTGGAGATATGCAGGGCCACTTTGGGAGCTGCTCCCCTCATACCATATATGTTGGACATTTTGTGGCAGTGGTAGTTATCTCTGAGTCAGCACCAACCCCCAAATGCCTAGTGATACTTGGGCAACACTGGCTACATTACGTACAGTCTGTGGCTGTGTCTATCAGGATAGTTTGCTGTGAGATCCTCAGGCTCAGTTTCATCTTGGGGATCTGCCGTTCTCTGAGGGAAGCAGACTTTCTGTGTGTGTGTGTGTGTGTTTGTTTTCGGCAACGCAAATACCCAGGCTATTTTCCAGGCCTGAACTGGTCTTTGGGTTTAATTCGATACTTACAGAAACAATTGCCTAGTCTGTCTAGATTAATCTGATTGTGTCTCCAGAGGCTTCTACTCAGCAGTCTGCTTAAAACCTGAGCGTTTGAACACTGCTGACAACCTGGGCCTTCCTCTCTGCCATCCGTCTGGTCTGCACAGGGATGCAGCCACACAGAGTAGTGGTCCTTATTGCTGAAAAAATCTTAAGTCATCCAGGATTGGGTTCCTAGCCCAAGTCTCCAAGTCCCTAGGGACCCAATAGGAACAAAATATTATCGACTCTGGATAATATCCCTGAAAGCCAGTACAATCTTTTTTTTTTTTTAATTTTATAGGATCTTATTGCTAATTCCTTTAGAAAACAGAGAGAAGCAAAGCAAGCAAGAAATACAGTGTCCTGGATTGAGTAATCCAGAAGCAGATTCTGAGAAGGAGTTTGGAGGGCAAGATATGGATTAGGGACCAATGTCTGTGAAGGAAAAGAGAAGGAGACAGGATTGGGCAGAAGAAGTCGAGCTGTGATGCAGGCCCAGCAAAGCCTCCACCTTCCGGTAGGGGCTCTCTGGAGAGAGTATTGTCTCTCAAAGCATCCATGTTGGAGTGATATAGTGGGGATTCCATGCCCCTTGTACCATGCATAGGCACCTTTCATGGGCTGCCCTGGAATGGGCTGAACCTGATACTTTGCATGAAGCTGTTCTCTGCAGCTGCAGCAGACCTTAACATAGCTAGAGGTTGTCTGTTGACCTCAATCCTGCTGACTGCGGCACTAAGACTTTCCTTGAAGGATCCGAGTGGCACATCTCTACATCCACCTCTGGGAGGCGGATGGTGCTATGATAGTCATTGCCCCTGATCTTTAACTCTTGCTTCCACTAAAGCCTCTATTGGATGTCCAGGAATGGGGTGCAGCAAATCTTTCCTTTCCCTCAGACTAGGCATTCAAGACCTGATGGAGGAGGTGGGCCAGAGTAATGCTCCCTTCCCCGATTATGCCTCTAGTTGGTATCTGGAATCTGTAAGCATGGGAAACTGGTGTGCTGCTCCATCTGCTGGACCTCTGGCCAGTCCCAGAACAACTGGAACATTTCCTTCCGGTACAAGGCTGGGTACATCTCTCAGTTCAGCTAAAGTCTCTGCACTTGATAGCCAACATGGCAGTGTTCGAATAAAGAGGCAAACTTCTCTGCTTTCATTAGCTGTGACTCTTACTGTAAAATGTGGTTGGAAATGAGCACGTTTTCAATATCTATGAGTAGGCATTGTGTGATATGAAATGGATGACATTTGCTTTCCTTAGACTTCTGCAAAAGTGTTTATTTTTACAAAGAGAGTTCGTCAAACTGCAAATTAGCATGCACACATCCCTTCCTGTTCTCTCCTCCCATCTGGCTTATAAAGAAAAATTACACTTCTTCTCAGCTTGCTCGAACTGTTAGTACACAATTCAGCTTCCATTTGCTTAGTGTCAATTTAATATTGCATTAATTAGACAATTAGAGAGAGGCCAAAGAAGATTCCCAGCTAGAATACTTTAAGTGGGAGTCAAGTTGATTAGAAATGACTCTTTTTCATTTTAAAATAGTTTGCTTGGTTTTGCCTTAGCACAGAAATTTTCGTTGATTAAGTCTTAGAAGCCACTAATGAATTGACTCAATGAGATTAAAGTTTTTCCATGGAATTAGAACTTTAAGAAAAGTGTCTGACCCTCCCCACACTTAGCATGTGCCACCTTGAAGAAAAGAGAAGAAAGCTCATGGCTTTGTTTGTAACATGCACACATCCAGATAAAAAGTGAAAGGTTTGGTCCGATGGATGAGGTGACAGCTCTTCTTAGCTCCCGCACTTCAGTGTTGGGTTGTAGTCAGGATCTGGGGTAATTTGTCAGTGTAGTAACAGGGTCAGAATACTGGGTTCCAGTCCTAGCATTCTGTGGCTGCGAAATTGGGTCTGGTCATTTTTCTCTTGGCCTCAATGTCCTCACTTGGGAAAGGCAATGATTATGTCAACTTTGCAGGATCATCTCCAGAATCTAACATTGAGGTTAGGTTACACTGACACGGAATATTCAGATGAAATTGCACAATCTGAAAATGACATGGAACTTTATAGGCAATAAGGCCTTGTCTTTCTGTTTTTATTCAAATACTTGGCAACCTGGGGACTATTATATTTAGTAATGATAATTAAACTATTCCATGTGTTCTGGTACTCTCATAATATCATGAAACATGCACTCTGGAACAGATTTTAAAGCTAATCTACTCTAATAGCTTCATTTTAGAAATGCTCAAAGAATTAAAGGGACTTAGAAACACATGTGTGGTATGTTAGGACACTATTCCAGGCCCATGGCTCCCCCACAGGGTTATGGCCACTATGCCAGACCTTTCGCAAACCTATCCATGTCCAAGCAAACCTTGCTAACAGGAGCTTTGCTCTGGGAATTCCTTCATGGAGATGACATGAGATTGCCCAAAGTAAATATCTATCAGACTGAAAGATCTCCTGGACTCATCTGGGCCAACACTACCTGCGTGAGTCTCTCTTCCAGTGGACAGTTGGCCTTCTTTGGTTTGTTCTCAAATCTTTAGTTTGTCAAGATCTTAAAAGCAAATATAACAAGATTCAAGTCTGCTCTCAAGTCCTGGGTTTTCTGACAAAGTGAGATGAGTTGAAGGCTTTCCTGGTGACAGCTGATCTGTCTTCTATCTTAATACCAGCTCATTACCCTACCTAGGCCTGGAATGTGGTTATATGAGTGACTTACTACATGTGCTCATGGCTAGGGAGTGGCCTGCCCTGGAAAGACAGGGCAGAAACCGGGTCTTAGATGGAAACCATGGTCAATCAGGTTGAGTCAGGCAGGAATGACCAGCATCTATCAGGAAGTCCCTGGTGGGGAAACCAACCTTGCTTTTCCACAAACAGTTCTCACACTTAAACCAGAAAACATCAGTTCTTTCTTTTCTCTGTGGTGAAGACACTAATGATATAAGAACACACCAGAGAGAGGCTAGAATATGAGATATGCCATTTTGGTCTATAATAGAAACGTGAGGGGTATGTTTTGAACAAACAAATATGTGAATGCATTCCTTAAAAGCATAATATCAAGTCATATTTGCATGTATAAATTGAAGGATGGAGGGCAGGTATGGTGGCTCAAGCCTGTAATCCCGACACTTTGAAAGGCCGAAGCAAGAGGATTGCCTAAACTCAAGGGTTCGAGGCCAGCCTGGAGAACCTGGTGGGACCTCATCTCTACATTAAATCAAAAAATTAGCTGGGTGTGGTGGCATGTACCTGTAGTTCTAGCTACCTGGAAGGCTGAGGTAGAAGGATCACCTGAGCCCAGCAGGTCGAGGCTGTGGTGGCCCTGAGCAGCAAGTCACTGCACTCTAGCCTGGGCCACAGAGTGAGACTTCAACTCAAAAAAAAAAAAAAAAATTGAAAGGGGAACCTTAGAACAGGAGTGAATTGATTCAAGTTGTATTGTTTCAAATTTTATTTCAGGTGTCTGAAGGGGGTCTTACCAGAGCCCAGCATCTACTGTGTAACTGCAGGAAGTCAGAAAAGGGTTGGGAAATTCCATTTATTTGGAATTTATTATTACATATTCAGTGCTTTTTACTGCATCACAACCCCAGGAGGGACCCTCAAGAACCCCACGGGGTAGGAATTTTGCTGCCCTCTTCATCTACCACAAGAGATCAGTTAGAAATGTACCACGTTCATAAAATCAATTCTCAGGAGCACCTGTATTCAGTCCACACTTGGTCTGGCAGCCCTTCTGTTTGCATCTGCATCCTGGGCAGGCCACTGGTGCATGGGATTCTGGTCTGAGAGTCCTGCCAAGCCCTGAGTGGTCAGTGCCTCAGGGATGCTAAAACCTTCTCAAGGAGACCTGCTCACCTCTCCCCACTCCACACGTCCCCTTGGTCTTCTGCATCCTGGAGAAATGGAACCCCTCTCCCTTTCCAGACCAAGCGTGCCCTGCTCTGCCACTCCTCTTTCTCTGCCAGTGCCTTTGCCCCACCACCACACACACACACACCCCTAGAAGCCCATCGCTGACCCCAGGCTCATTCTGTCTGTGGACAACCCTCACCCAAGCACTCTTTCTCCTCCCTCTGCCCACTCTCCTTCCCTCTGCCTCCCATCCTTCTCTTCCTTCCATCTTTTTCCCTTTCTCTGGTGTAGCCATGTTGCTGGGGGTGCTCAGAACATGCCCTCTCCCAATCAGAGGTCACTCTCCAGGGCAAGAACAACTTCTGTCTATCTCTTTGCACCCTCAGGCACCCAGCCCCCTTCCCATTGGGTTGGCTTCATGGAGCCTGTTGCCCACAACTCTGGACAAAGGCAATCCCATTCTATTTAAATTCCATTTCTCAAATCACAATTGCTCAAGTCACAACCTTCTTCCCCTAAGGAAAGGTACTACGGTTTATGCAGGCTCCCACTGTCCTAGGGGTCAGAAGCCCTGGTTACTAGACCTAGCACTGCTATCAGCTCCCCGAAGGACACTGGGCACGTCACTTTCCCTTTCTGGGCCCTGTGGCCCAGGCTGTAAAATGAAGAGGTGCACCGAAAGGGTTACACTCTGGGATGCTGAGATGGGGTGGGGGAGCACATTCCTGGGGAGTGACACAATTCCAAACACGGAGATCAAAGGGGCTCCACAGAGGGAGGCCCCAACCAGGAGCTCGCAGGCCTGCGTCTGGGGGTCGGTAATTAGCTCCTGCCACCACCTTCCTCTCCCGTGGGCTCTGGGAGAGCGGGTGGGCGAGCACCATGGGCCCTGAGACGGAGTCCTCCCCAACCCAGAGGGAAGAGGGTGGGGGCCGAGAGAGGGAAGAGAGGGAGCCCACCAGGAACTGTGACATCTGTATTGAACTTTCTGTTAGACAGATGCAAAGTTTAAACATTTTAACAAAAAGCAGTCCACTCCAGGCTTTCTCGGCACCAGTGTGAGAACTGCGCTGTGCGGATACCTCTTAAAGTATTTGATGAGAGACTAAAAGGCTGACAGGCTAACACTTCACTTCCTTCCAATTAGGGGCCTTTAACATCAAAGGCCCAGGCCCCACTCAGCCGGGCTTACTTGAATGAATTAGGGAAGAGAATAAGTCCAGGAGTTGCTTCGTTCTCTCCCTCGCAGAGACGTGGGGCTCTAGGGGCTTTAATAAGATGTTTGAGGTCAAAAGGGTCAGGTCTCTGACTGGGAGCACCGGGAAACTGCCAGAGTGTTTCAATATGTGTGGTGTTTGTCATGCAATCAGGCCCGCCAAAGCCTCCCCTTGTGGGGCCCCGTCTTTCGGGGACCCTTCCGGAGACAGAGCATTCAGGCAGACTGGCAAGGGGGCCCCCCGAAGTTCCACTAGGGTGGGCATTCGAGGCCTGGGTGCAGGGGGAGCCAGGTCTGTTGGTGTAGAAGCAGCTTTTTCCAGAGAGCCCCAGCTTGAACTCTGGAAGGTGAGGTGCCAGGTAGCAACCACATTAGACGACCCTGCATTAGCTTTGGGGGGTTTGTTGTGGAGACACAGAGGCTGTGAGGAGGCGAGAGTGATTCTTAGCCACTGAGCTGGCTCTTAGCATCAATCGGAGACAGAATGTGATTCTGTGAGCAGTCAGGGCCAAAAGAGGAGAGCGTTTCTTTTGCTTTCATTTGACGTTATGATTGCAGGAGTCTCCTCTCCAGCATTCACTGCCAGTAGTTTTCGACTCCTGTCTGCACATTCCAGTATTGGGCAGCTCACTATCCTGAAAAGACACTGTCTGCTTGGTGGTGAGCAGCTTTCCTTGTTAGGAAGAGTCAGAAGATGCCATTCTGCAATGCTGGGCAATCACATCTAGTCTGGCTTGTGCAGCTGAACAAGCAAGATCTCAGGAGCCAGACAGACCTGGGTTTAAAACCTGGATCCAGCTGAGCATAGTGGCTGAAGCCTGTAGTCCCAGTACTTTGGGAGGCCAAGGTGAGCAGATTGCCTGAGCTCATGGGTTCAAGAACAGCCTGGGCAACTTGGCAAGAGCTCATCTCTACAATTAAAAAAAAAATTAGCTGGGCGTGATAGAACACGCCTGTAGTTCCGGCTACTTGGAAAGTTGAGGTGGAAGGATCGTCTGAGCCCAGCAGGTCAACGCTGGAGTAGCCGTGAGCATGCCACTGCACTCAGACCTGGATGACAGAGTGAGACTCCAACTCAAAAGAAAAAAAAAAAAACTTTATCCACTAAGGCTACCACTTCCCTGCTCCACAAACTTAGGCAGGTGACTTCCCTTTTAAGCTTCTGCTTCCTCACTGGCAAAATGAGGTTTTTATCACTGACTGTTGAAGATGAGAAACAATGTTTACAAAGTACCTATCAGAGAGCCTGGCACGTAGTAGGAGCCTAATGAGAAGCATTTATTTATGTCCTGTTATGGCCCATGAGGTTTCCCTTCTCCAAGGTCAACTTCCCCTACCCTGACCCCTGTGGCCCACAAAGAAAGTGGTCTTCAGCCTCTGGCAGCAGAGTGATAAGGGAGACTTTCTACAGTGAGGACAGAGCTGGTTCCAAGAAGTCTGGGTGAAGTCAAGTAAAACGGGGAAGCACATAATAGGGAGAGGAACAACAACACAGAACAAGAGTCTGAAATGTACGAGGGATATTTAGAGGACAGTAGGGGAGTATGATTTGCCCAGATCATTGGGTCAAGAAAATGAGAAGGCCACCGAGCTAGGGCAGGACTCGCAGGGGAAGAGTTTTGTGTTCTGTGCTAAGGCATTTCGGGAGCATTGGCTACATGCCACCATTGGGCTTTTGCCATCAACATATGATCCTTATAACAAAATTTAAAAATAGGTATTGTTATTGCCATTTTATAGATGTAGCTACTGAGGCTAAGAGCATTTCAGTGATTTGTCCCAGTCACAGTAGAAACTAGAACTCTCTAGAACGAAGTTTCTTAAAATGAAATCCAGATTCATTAAATGATCCGTGACTTTTCTGAAAACACAAAAGCAGCACAAATAGAAAATAAGATGGAGAAGGGAGCGCTCAGGGTGGACTGGACTAAAAAGAAAAAGCTTCCTGGAAAGGTGGGCCTTGCTTGGAGTCTTCTGCACGTTTCTTTAAAAATCTGCCACTGGGCCACTGACCATCCAGATCGGTCCCCAATAGCCAGTGATGGGACACGAGTCCAGTGTCAGCCTTTGGAATTATTTAAGGGATCAGCCAAATCATGGAAGTTATATCGTGTGTCAAACGTTGGAGGTGGCTTTGGGGTATGAACCAACATTGATTAAGCAGCTGCTATTTTCTAGAAGCTTTTTAAAAAGCTTTGTGCCTCCATCTTCATCCAGCCATGGATGGTCAGCATTTTAATCTCCAATGAGGAAACTAAGTGGACAAAAGGTTAAGTAATCTGTCCAAAGTCAAAACTTTAGTTTAAAAAGTATGTCTCTTAATTTGTACATTTTATGAAGCAAATTTAAAAATAGTAAAAACCTTTCAAAAATTTAAATAAAATGTGAGTCTCCCTGGCTCCAAACTGTGGACTCTTTGCACCCCATTTATTTTGCTTCTGAACTAAGCCATGCTTTGTCTGGATCACAGCACGTAGACCCTGTGCCTCATGACCGCACAGCCTCAGAGTCACAGACAGGCGACAAGCAACGGCACCTGTGCATCACCTCCTGAGTGGGAACTGAGGGCGGGCATCAGCCCACTTGGCCACCCCCCAATTTCTTATTTATGCTCTGAATGAAAAGGTCCTCAGGACGCCTCCAGGAGCCTGGCTGTAATTCACCATTAATTAACTGGGTCATTATTTTTAAGGCCCCATCAATATTTCCCTGTGGCAAAGTCAGCTTCAACCCACGACATTTACATACAAATTGCAATGCATCCCTACACCTTAATCACTTCCACTAGGAAGGGCCACTGTGGTCACCTTGCTCCTTCCCTTTTTGGAGCAGCAGCAGCAAAGGAGAACTCCAACCAGAGTGTCTGGAACATGTACTATTTCCAGGACTCCTGGGCCCAGGGGGAGCCAGGGTCCCAGACCCTGCAGAAGCTGATATTTCAGCCCCCAAATAGCTGTGAGTCGGATTGAAGATGCAGCGATCAGAACAAAGCAGAAAACAGAAGAGTACGTGTCGTGAATGCTTTTCCGTGTGGGAGATACAGGCACCAGCAATTTTCCAGTATTGCATGAAGTCACGACTGCTCCAATAAGCTAGAGCGTCCCTCTCTGGGGACCCATTAAATTGGAACAATCGGACACCAACGCGAGGGCGGATTCCATTATTTTCCACAGTAAGTGCAAAGCACTGCAGTGACATTATCACATCACCAAGCACCAAGGTGTAATCAGCTTTTCCTTTTCTTCTTCTTGGCCTTCACAGTAACATTCACTGATCTAGGTCTGGCGTTCTATGCAACATGGACAGAGCAGAGATCGCAAATTCAGTAGATAAGGACTGTGTGAAGTCAGGAGAGAAAAAAGTAGTTGATGTATAAATTGTATGTGTTATATATAAATTGTTATTTATGGTTATTATAAGCCTCAGTTCCTACTGAGGAGAAACTGCTTTGGTTTGATAGGTCACTGCATAGAAAGACCCAGAGAGTCAGCAATCCAGGTGGGCTTCCTGGAGGTGGTAGGGCTTGAACTAGGCCCTAACAGAGAGGCAGCATTCTCAAGGACATGAGAAGTGGGAAAGACAAGAGGAATAGGGGGTCACACATTGGATGGACTGAGGTGACAAGTAGAGAATGAGACCTGGCCAAGGGCCTCAGCAAGGAGGGTGTCTGAAGAGAGAAACTGTGGTCAGATGGTGGCCTGTCCTGGGTGTCACGTGGCAGAGAAGTTACCTGTACTCTAAAAGCATCTCAGAGTAACCTACAAAGTGACTTCATGAGAACCTGAGCAGGGCCCGAGAGCCTGACTCCTTGAGCGACTGTGGACACACTCTGCTTCAGCCAAAGTGCTTTCTGCTGGACCCCAGCCCAGCTGGGGTGCCAGCTACTCAAGCCTGTTCTCACGTCTCTCCTGCCTGGCATGTCCCCTGTCCCTTTAAACGTTCCTGAAACCCAGTCATCCTTCAGAGGCTGCTTCAACCCATTCTCTCTCACCCTCCAAGCCTCCACTCCTTCTTCTGTAAAATGGGAGGAGTGACCGGCCTCCTCCCAATGGGAAAAGACTGTCCTATGCAGGAGAGAGAATGGCCAGTGCCCTGGAAAGTACTATTGGAAAGGAGTAGCAGAGCTGAGGCAAGAGCTGAAAAGACGAGGACAGGTCCTTGTTCCAGGAGTGCCCTGTCATCATCTGGCAGAGAAGGCTACATGCCAATTTCCAGGAGCTGTCTGTTGGCAAGTGAAGCGTGGTTCGACGGGTAAACAGACCTAGCACCACTCCATGTCAGAGGCAGCAGTCCGTTTTAACTCTCCCTCTGTTGCTATCATTATCTCTTTTCTCTTTCTCTCCTTTACTCTCTGAGGATGGAGCCAAGCCCTGTCTCCATTTCCCTGGGCCCAGATGGGAATCTCATTGTTTCACAGATTAAGAACTGGTCCTTGGAGGGCTGCAGCTCCCAATTTTTCCCAAACGGTGGGTGCTGACACATGATTCACTGGGACATTGGCTAATTGCAAGATGCTGTGAGTCTCTGTCCCGTCCCCATTCCTCCACCTAATGGGGCTGTGCTGGCTTCTATGCCAGCCATCAAACAGCAAGCTCATAAAGCCAGCTCATCTTCCAGGGAGTGGGGCAGCTCCAGGGGCCATATTGCAAATGTTTGACCCCCAGGTACCTCCAGGTCACCGAGATTTATTAGTTGGAATCTGCAGTTCAGCAGATGACATTTTAAAAGGCATTTTATTGCTCGTGACCTGTGTGCATTGCAGGGTAATTCTGAGGCTTTGTGTCTGCAGCAACTTTCCAAGCCACAATGCTCCCACTGCATTGCAGCCTGCCTGCCAAGCCCAGAAAATCTAGGTGTGGCCACCCCACCCCAGTCCTGAGCAATGGTATCCAAAACCTCAGACTCCTCTCAATCCCAAGATGGGACTTGATGGCCGCCTGGTGAGAGGGCTTCTCTGCAGAAAACCTAGCTGGAAGAAGAGTCTCATCAAATCTCCCCAAAGACTACAGAAGTAATAATGTGCTGTGTATACAGGGAAACTGAGGCTCAGTGAAGTGACAAGACTTAACCAAAGCCAGACAGTTCATTTATGATCAGGCTCACACAGGAACCCAGGGATGGCCCTGTCACCATTCCACTTCACCAGCGACAGCAGTGAGACCTTTCCCTTTTGCTCTTGGCTTTAAGAGCAATGATCCAGAGGGCACAGCTGGATGGGGTAAATAACTGGAAGACACAGAGAGAACCTCTGTGTGTGTGTGTGTTGCAGGCGGGGCAGAGTGGGGGGAGTTGTTAGGCAGCATGGGTTGTCTCTGGCCTCTCAGAGCAGCAGGACATGTTGTACACAACGGCACAGACTGCTGACCAAGCAGCAGCTCCCCCTGCCCATTCCCCTGGTCTATTTTTAGCAGTTCTTTGAAAATAGGCACAGCCTCACCTCTGCTTCTACACACTGGTGGGCCCCTTTTTATACTCCACATGTTGTTTTACACAAATGCTCTGATTTCTTATTTTTCACCCGTGGATCTGTGTGCATTGCTAGGTAATTCTGAGGCTTTGTGTCTGCAACTACCCAAGCTGCAATGCCCCCACCGCGTTGCAGCCCTGCCTGCCCAGCCCAGGAAATCTAGGTGTGGCCACCCCATCCCAGTCTTCAGCGGGTTTCCCCAGGTTGCCCTGGTTCTAGGACCATCCCCATGTATTGTGATTCTCTATACCATCTTTGGATCCTGCACCTAACTATGACCTTCTGTGGGCAGAGATCAGGGATGATTTGCTCCTGTCTTCCCAGGACCTTCCCCATGTGTAGCTTAACCCCAGGTGAGGCTCATGGTAGATGCTCATTCCATGGTGATTTTATTGAGTTGAGCTCCAAATCTGCCACCCTTGGGGAATGACGTCTCTTCCTTTGAGCATTCCTCTGGCAAGTAAGGGAAGTGTTGAAGGATATGCTTCCAACCCTGAGACATACACTAAGGTGTGTGACTCGAATCCTGCAAGACTCAGCCCACTCTTGGTTTGAGGTAAGATGAGACACACACACACACACACACACACACACACACAATGAGAGAGAGAGAGAGAGCTATTTTGTCAAACACTAGCCTCCTTGGGAGCAGAGACATGTTAACTCCTTTGCTGGTTTCTTATTCAAGATCAATGAAACACATAGTTGAGCCCAAAGATGTAAAGATCTTCCCTCCAGACTGCCAGCTGTTCCTTTATCCCTGAGCCAACTCCATCTTGGCTCAGTTCAGCAGACTCTTACTGAGTGTCTATTCTGAGCCAGTAACTGATGGAGACACTCGAACTACAAAATGAATAAGGTATAGTGCCTATTCTCAGAGGTCCATCACCCTACCAGAGGGGAAAAATAAGAACTCAGAGCATTGGGGTAAAACAACGTGTGCAGTATAGAAACGGACCCACTGGTGTATAGAAGCAGAGGTGGGTCTGTGAACTTGGGTGACCATGGAGTCCGAGTCATCACCCACTGGAAGTGAGACCTGGCCTGTATATCAGAGTAGACAGAAGTGGTCTCGTGAAGGAGAACTTGGAAGGGTGCCACAGGCTGACTCAACAGCATGAGCAACATTATGGGGTGCCAAAGGGTATAGTGTGCATGGGGACCTTCATACAGCTCAGTGTTGCTGGCATGAAAAGTTTAAATTAGAAAGTGGCAGATTTAGAAAGATAGGCAGAGACCTCATCATAGAGAGTCTTACTTATATGGAAGTCTAGAGATATATACCTCCGTGTAAGCAACAGAGAATCATTAAAGAACTTTAAATATGGCAGGAAAGACAAAGTGTCCTGGAAGATTCCTTTGGAAACCAACAGGGTGAATTGAAAGGGGACCATTTTTGAGACAATTGTAACCTCCCAGAAGGAAGAGGATACCATCTTTATTGAGGGCAGTGAAGAGGGGTTAGAGAGAAAGAGAAGCTCATGAGTGGTTCAAGGGAGGTAGGACAATCAGTCTTAGGTAAGCAATTATTAATGTGCAGAAACCTAGTCTTCCTCCTTGACGAAGCTGTCACTTTAGGACCGTGAGCTTGTCCTGGGCTGTGGAGAATTAGAGGCCCATAGATTAGAGGCACCCGTGATTAACAGAAGCCAGTTGAAAATTTGCCAGGTAAAGCCAGAGCCTTGTCCCTTGGATGGACTGGGCAGAATACAGGGCATCAAGGATGGAGGGAAGCAGCCAACATCTTGGGAGAAGAACTACAGGATCATAAAGACCACATGTGCTGGCCTGTCAGTTACTGACTCTATAACTCCCTGGCTCTCCAAAGGGGCACTGTGGTTACGGGCACGGCAGGGTTCATTTAATTGGTAGCCTTTGAAATGTTTTTGCTCCCCAATCTTCATAAAAAGGAAATGAGGGCTGTGGTGGGTGGACGAGGTGTTGAGCTGTTCTGGCTACAAGGAAAGCGATCAGGCCTTTGATGAGCCGGGAAAATAATCAGTAGCACATGTCCATGACACACTGGCGATTCACACGGGACCCCAGGAATGCTACGGGAAACAGAGAGGAGAGGCAAGGGGGGAAAGAGGTTGGCAGGTGGCTAATTGGATAGCTCGCCAATATCAGTGATGATCCAGAGGGCTGGTTGAGGACAGTGAGATAGGAGAGCATTTGCCCTTGAATTTGGAAAAAGGTCAACATAGGGATCCTACCCTACCATTGACTAGCTGTTGGGCACTGTGCAAGATGCCACCTTTCCCCAGGCCTGTTCACTCATCTGCTTTAAAGGGGGATTCTCGTGTCTACTTTGCAGGTTTTTAATTACAATCCAGTGTGGGGCAGTAGAGGATAGTGTTGTTTTTTTTTTTTTAAAGCATAAGCTTGGGTTTGAGGTATTCAGACTGCCTCAGCTCAAACCCTGGTTTCATTACTTACAAGCAGCACTACTTTGGGCAAGTCACCTTACCTCTCTAAATCTCTATTCATCCTTCTGAAAACTGGGATAGCAACAGTGCTCACATCTAAGCTGGATCTTAGGATTAGAGACAACAACACATGTGTATGGTGGCACCTATAAAGTGCTCATTCACTGAGAACACGCTTGTGAGTGAAAGCTGAGCACTGCATTCAGAGAGGGAGGGGGCTTGTTGTGCTCTGGGCCAGCAAGAACAGGAGGATGAAAGTTAACCTCCAATTCGGTATTGAGTATATTCTACGTGTGGCACTTTCTTCATTCATTTGGTCTCGGCTCTATCACTCTTATATTCATTTTACAGACAAGACTAGAAGTATGAATAAATTAAGTGACTTGCCCAGGGTCACACTCACTAGGACTTGAACTCTAAATAATTATTCCAAATCCCATGCTCTTACCTACTATGTGGCATGCCTGGTCACAGAATCCTGAGAGCCACTGCTCCTGTACCAGGAATCTCTGAGTTGTCCTTTCATCAGTCTGGCACTTACTGGAAGGCATGTGCCAAGTGTGTGCCAGGTATGTGCCAGGGACTTCACACTTCTCGTTGTATCTTGATAACCGTGAAAGCTAACTAGTATCCCATCTTACAGACCAGGTCGGGGCCACACCTTGGGCCCAGGTCTCCCGAGGCTTTCTCCCTCACCCCCACCATGATCCTGCCATTGTAAAGGGATACAGAGGAAGGATGGCAATGAACAGCATACTGCTTTGCATTTTTCTTCAAGGCCCTTCCACAGACCTTTTCTTTTCTCACAAAGCAGATATTGTCATCCCAGTTGTACATGAGTAAACTGAGAACAAAACGTGTAAAACCACTTCCTGAAGCCCCAAAGCAAGCAAGTCCCCTGCAGCACCTAGCTCATGGTCTTTCTATCAGAAAGCATGTGGGGAGTGCAGCTTGTCCCCCAAATGAGGGTGTTTTCTGGGACATATCCCGGACAACCAGCTGTGGTTCAGAATTTGGGGAAGTGCCTCAAGAGGGACAAGCCACGCGCTCCCGGCCACTAGGAGCTGCACGCATGGCCCCTACCTATGGGCTGGCAGCATCAGATGCTGCTTTAATTAGATCACCATGGTAACGAGCTACAGGAGAACAATAGACAGTTGTATACTTGCGAGAATCATCCGCCTCAGACAAGGCCCCGCTAAACTGTAATTATGCTGGAGTGGAAGCGGTCTTCGTTTCTAGGAGAGAAATAAACTGCCATCCTCGCCTCGTTACCTTCTCATGTTATCCAAACATCCAAGTGGGTTTATTGTTTGAGTTTTTATTTTGAAAGTGGTCAAACCCCATAGAAAGACTGTGATCTTGCCAGCCTGAGCTCTGAGCTGTATGTCCCCCGAGGGGAGCTGAGAGCAAGGTAGGGAAGGTAATAATCATCACACAAGTAGCATTTATTGAGTATAGATGTGCCAGATATTTTATTAAACTTCCCCCTTACCATCACCATAAGCGTTGGCAGTTGGCGTCCCTCTTTACAAGGCAAGAAGCCAACTGAGGGTCATTCTGGGCACAGCCCCATCCCTGGGGAGCCAGGGAAGGTTTGATCCCAAGGCCCAAGTGCTTTGCCCTGAGACAGGTCACTGTTCAGAGACGAAAGGAGACATCCTAGTTCAGCTGCACTTCAAAGACACAGGACTCTGAGTCCTCTTTTTGATGGCATGCAAGGGGTTCTCTTTAATCTGGTTAGTTTTGCTAGTCTGATAAGATGCAGTTCACCCCAGCCATCAGAGTCACTGAGACCCATAAATAACAGAAAGATCATTTAAAAATAAATTACTGACTGAAAGCAGGCAAAACGCATCCTTGGATTGTTGCTCTCCAGGCCTGCCATAAATCTGTTGTTCTTTCAGCTTTGCAGCGGCCAGGGTCACAGGCCATAAAGAGCTTCAGTGGAGAAATTTGAAAAATCCTAGCAAGATGGGGCAGGCAGGAGTCATAGGAAAGGCATCTGTATTCTTAGCATCATCCCCAGTTGAAGGATAGAACCCCATAGCCTGTGCCAGCGGAACAGGATGGGTACATGGTGGGGGGAGCCAGCTGCTGTCCTGCCTTCTGGGACTCCCGGAGCACTGTGAAAAGACCCCCACTCCTAAAATGTTCTGGTGTCTGGCCTACTCTATCAGAAAGGAACATTTCCAGTCTTGTGGCAGCATGAGGCTATATTTCCCTTTGGAGATTGAACCCAGTGACCTCAATTCTCGTGACTGAGGTTGAGTCTGGTTTTAGATTTTGTTTTTCTGGAGAACTCAGTTGTATCGGAAGAGAGGGGAGATGGCATGAGGTGTCAGAGAAGACATGGGCGGGGATGAGGAGCTCTGGAAGGTGGGGCAGTAGAAGACACACAAGGCAAGCTCCCAAAGGCCGGCCTCACACTGGTGTGAGAGAACAGAGAGGTCTCAGGGAGATGATGAAGCTGGTGTCCGTGGCTGTCACCCCCCTGGGTTGTAGTCATGCTATAGTGAAATGGCCCTCTGGCCTGCTGCTCAGAAGAGGCCACAGAGAGCAGATTATCTCTGTGCCTGTGCTTGGAGCAGCTCCAGAGGATACCAACCTGCCTCCAGATGGTGTCAGGGTCCGTCCTCTTCCTCATGTCCTTTCACAGCCAGCAGGAACACTTTAAGAATGCATTACTCACTGGGAAAGCACGGGCTGTCAAATCACTGGCAATTTGAGCTGCAAGTGCATTTCCAGATTGTTTAGGTGAGTGGCTTAAAACTCTGGGATTATTAACCTAGCAGAGTATGTGGCGAGAGCCAAGAACCCTTTTCCCGTGGGACAATGGTATCTGTGGGCACAGGTCCAACTGTTTGTGTGTAATCTCAGAGTCTCTGCAATGCCCTGAAGCCCATCCATGGACACCCTGCAGGTCTCAGATCCCAGCTGATGAATCCTTACTCTGGTCTAGACTCCTCATTTTGCAGCTGGTTCAACAGAAAGAGGAAATTACTAAGTCCAGGTCACAAAGCAAGTGCGCCCCATGCTGCTCCAGCCCCCGGTCCTTCCTCCCTTTTCCTGGACAAACTGCTACAAGCACCTCCTGACACCGCCGATTCCATTTAGACTTGTTGCCGTGTGTTCTCTACACAGCAGATAAAATAGCCCTGTACAAATACAAATCACATCCTGTAGCTCTCCTGTTTAAAATCCTTGATGATTCTTGGCTGGGTTCGGTGGCTCAGTCTGTAATCCCAGCGCTTTGAGAGGCTGAGGCAAGAGGATTACCTGAACCTATGGTTCGAGACCAGCCCAGGCACCTTGGCGAGACCTCATCTCTACAATAAATAAAAAAAATTAGCTGGGCGTGGTAGTGCACACCTGTGGTTCTGGCTACTTTGAAGGCTGAGGCAGAAGGATCGCTGGAGCCCAGAGGGTCAGCACTGGGGTGACCATGAGCATGCCACTGCACCCCAGCCTGGGCAACAGTGAGACTCCAACTCAAATAAACAAACAAATAAGTAAATAAGATCCTTGATGATTCTCTATTACCCTTGACATTAGATGCAATTCTTTCCTGGGATCTACAGGCAAGGACACTGCATGGCACACCTTTAGAAAGGTCACTCAAGCCATGGTGTCCCCTAGGGAAGATGGGGCACACTGTGCAGTCATGCCCCCTTGCAGTACAAGAGGGCCTCAGCACACCCCTCCATCCTCACATGCAGCACTCACTCCAGCTATGCTGATTTTCTCACAGCTCTCATATTGGTGAAGTGTTACTGCACTGCAAGGCCTCGGCACTTTCTTTTCTTTTTTTTTTTTTTTTTAGTTGGAGTTTCACTCTGTCGCCCAGACTGGAGTGCAGTGGCCGCTCTCGGCCACTGCAGCCTCGACCTGCTGGGCTCCACGATCCTTCTGCCTCGGCCTTCCAAGTAGCTGGAACTACAGGGGTGCGCTACCACACCCGCTACCCGGCTAGTTTTTTTGATTTATTGTAGAGATGAGGTCTCACCAAGTTGCCCAGGCAGGTCTCGAACCCACGGGCTCAGGCATTCCACTTTAAGTACCTTTTTTCAATAATTTCTTGTGGAAAACAAGGCATGTGTATATTAATAAAATTATCAGAACATCATCCCGACTAAAATGGTGGCGTATACTAAATGTATTGGCGAGCTTCTTCTATCTTTTATCAACTTTATCTTCTATCAGTTTTTGCAATCACCCCCTCCACTGCTTCTCCAATGAGAGATCAAAAGTGCGTATGGATGCCTGGTATT